>OZ038459.1:9358858-9527277 GCA_964036195.1 Sphaerolaimus hirsutus
ACGTTTTTTTGGTCGGTTTTTGGTGGTTCTGACACCTTTTTGTCGGGCGTCAGCCGGAATCTGCATGGAGAGGAGCGAAAATTGAATGAAAGATGCACAAAAACATGGCGCATCTTTCTACATGCACCAAATCCCCCAAAACACCCCTCAAAAAAAGTTTGAATTGAACAAAAACTAACTTTTTCTCGTCCAAAAAGACGTTCAGGTTCAGGCGGCCTTCACGGTGCCCCTGCAGCAGCAGACAGGCAGACGCCACACGCTCGCGACGGCGGTGGCTTAAGAACAACTTTGCTGCAGGCCATGAGGGATAGGAACCCTTGTGGCCATGTAGCAGTGCACGGTCCTTGGAAGGACGTGGCATCCAAAAAATTAGTTTGAAGTTCCATATACAACTTTTTTTAGGAGGGTTTTGGGGAATTTGGAGCGTGTAGAAAGATGCGTGCATATCTCATTCAATTTTCGCTCCCCTCCGTGCAGATCCAGGCTGGCGCCCGACAAAATGGTGTCAAAACCGCCAAAAACCGACCAAAAAACGTCGATTTTCGCAGTCAAATTTTGACTGAAAATTTTAGGATACACGCGGTGCTGGGCATGTATAAAGAAAGCCCGTACATTTCTGTACACAAATATCCTCATCGTAATTTTTTGCGCTCTTTACACAATGCTTGTGAAGAGCGCAAAAAAATCGATTAAAATTTCTCATTTATATGGGCCGACTAGAAATTAAAAATTTTTTCGGGAGGCGCCCCTGTGGCCGCATCGTAGCAGCTACAGGGGCCCTCCCCAGGGTTTTGTGTAGACAAATGTTGGGGCTACACACAAACAAAGTAGCTCGGCCCAACTTTACTCAAGTGCCAAGAAAAATGTTTTCAAAAAATAAATTTCTAATTTCTCACTTGTATTTGCCGGCTCTTTACATGTCTAGGATCGACAAGACAAGATGGTTATATAGAGCATGGGACATTGACAGCACCCTGGCAGGAAATAGAAGACTATGTGTCGACAACACGACCAGAGGGCTAAGAGATACAGCCAAAAAAAATTTAGATCTCAACATAGATACAAATGTTCTGACCAAAGCTGACATAAAAATACATGTTTACACACGGGCAGAGCAGCGACTCTACGGACTTTACGAAGTCAAACGGCACTTGCTTATAGAGATAATGAAGAATCATCTCTAGAGATAAAAGGTGTTTGCTACAATGAGTTAAATTGGTTTGGAGCGAGATTAAACGCTCTACGCACACGGGGTCATGGTGGCCACAAGCTATGCAGTATGTGCTCAAATAAATATACAAAAATAGTGGCCAATCTGCACCACATACTATATGTGTGCTGCGGAACAGACAAAAAAAGAAAAAAAGATAACTAATGTTACATGCTCACTTCAGTGTAGGTGGGCCAGCAACCTGCTGGGTAATTCTGTTTGCCATAATCACAGGAGAGAACTTGACAAATTATTGGTCTATGGGACCAGCATTTGCATGACAGATAGATTATATAAAAATCTGTTAATACATGTTACAATACACAAGGCTGATCCTCTCAGCTGTAAATTGGTTGTGACCCGGGAAGGGCGAAACCCTGTAAAAGGGTAGGGCCCTGAATCCCAGTGTTAAACAAACAAACAAACAAACTCTCTGTATCATCATTATATGAATTCTGTGATGTAACACTATGAAAAACGTTGGCAGAACTTGAAAAAGATTGGCTAAAAAGTTGACGAAAACAATAGAAAGGCAGTCTCCAATAGAAGGGCCTCTCCAATGGAAGGGTGGGTAAAACGTTGATTTAAAAAATAGAAGTGTGCCCTTCTATTAGAACAGGGGTCTCGAATGGGGGGGGGTTGGGGGGGGGGGTTACCCCCCCCCCCAAACCGCCCAGCTATCTATCTATCCCGGAGGCCGCTCAGCTATCTATCTATCCCGGAGGCAAAATTTTGGGCTACTACCCCCTAAACCCCCCCCCCCCAAATCGCTCAGCTATCTACCTATCTGGAGCAATTTTTCAGAAACTATACCCCAATTTTCGCTCAAAATCGCTATTTTTCATACCTATATATAGATTTTCACCTCCAAAATCACTGGTTCATGCGTCTAACTGCCTATTTTCAGCTATTTTAAGTACTATATGCTCTTGTATACCCATTTTGAGCTATTTTACACCTACTTTTAGCAATTGTTCTCCCTTTTCTTCCTTCTATGCCCCAAAAAAGCCTATATATCGAACCACCACAACCCCCCCCCCAAACCCCCCCCCAACCCCCCCCCCAGAAAATTTTTCAGCTATCTATCCCTCCGGAGGAGCGATTTGCTATCTATCCAACCACTCGGAGGGTCAAAATTCAAGATACCCCTGTATTAGAAGAAATATGGTAAAAATACATCATGTACCTTGCATATAAACTGCTGGTTAATATAATTGAGCTTTTGATGACATCTACATTCTATCTCACTCCCCAAGCATAGTTGAGCCAAGTGGTCTGGTGTGGAATTGCCCCCAGGTGTTTACTACATGCACCCCTTGAGGTACAGCCTATAAAAATTATAATATTTTCATCTGGCCAATTTATCTGGCCTATTTTTACAGGAGGTGCTCCTGTGGCTACATCAGAGCATACTTATGCACACACTTTTACAAAATTAAAGATATGAAAAAGGCAGAGTCGCATACAAGGGACGGATGTTTTTACATCAAAGTTTTTTTTTCTTTTGAGCAATTGTGAGTAAAAGTGGGTGTCCAAAAATTTTGAAATTCTAAAAAATTTAAATGTAAATGTATATACCGTTCATCTAATGAATTTATGTAGATGTTTGTTTACACTTCCGAGCTTACAGTAATTAAAACATTTCAGTTCTACTTCGACGATTGTTTTGGGCGATTCAGTGGGCGAACGGTGCGAACGTGGCGTTGACGTTTTCGTTTTCGCAACGTTGCTGCGCTACATTGGCAATGTATATTTCCGTTTTTCCGTACCCCATTGTGTTTTGTGTGTCCATTTGGCCGAGGAAAGGATTGGAGGTATTGAGGATCTGACACAAAGTTGACGCTGTGATGTAAATAGGTGTTTTTTCAATTTCTGTATATTTTTATCTACTAAAAGTATTTTTTAGAGTAAAGAAGTGTGACAAGTGAGATGGCAACAATTTTATTTGTGGCAAATTGACTAAAGAGTAATTTTATAATCTTACCTGCAGTTTAGATTGCATAATAAAGTTTGATCTATTTTCTCTAAGTAAAAAAAGGAGTGACGCCGTTGTTATGTGTCGTGGTGCGTGAATGGTCAGTGATGACTGAGGACACATAGGTTGACATTTGACTTTAACTTTCGCTGCAGTTTTGGAGGTGAGGGCCGTGGCTATTGGTCTAGTATGCACTGTGCATTTCTGCATTTCCGGTTGAGAGACAAAAGTTAATTTGCAAGCGATTTTACAAAAGTACACTGATTATAGTGGTGCGGTGATGATTGGTGTTGAGATGAGAGGTAATTAAAAGAATCGAGTCTAACTCGACAAACATGATTTCATGTTTAAATGCCTACTCCCTTGGCTTGCTGTGAGAGCAGCCCAGTCCGCCGATCTCACTGAAACAAGCACCCATACAGTGACAAGTGTACTTATTTTTGAATAGATTGGACAGTTCGGTTATTTTGGGGTGTGGTTTTTGCACAGTGTGTATGGGACCAAAAGCCATGGTTAACTAATTAAAATTCTGGTAGCAGAATGAGTGGTGTAGCAGCGAAAGTGGTCATTTTCTAGAGATAAGTGTCTTCGGTGGTCAGTGGCTGTTGCGTTTCGGCATGTGGCAGTGGATTCACTTAGGTATTTTGTCCAGTTTCGAATTTCTAAAGTCATGCGATCTAAACATGCATTTAAGTTAAAAAAGATTGAAGTTGTTAAGTTCCCGGTTGCCAATCATTTGCGTTTGTATTTTGCGTCATACCGATTTCACATTTATTTTAACTTTAGATTTGGTAGGGAATAGGTAAAACTCGACTATGTTAATTTTTATCTGATTTTTTAGTTTTGCAACTTCGCTATTTTTATCTACCTAATCCTAGATCGTTTTTTTTTTAAGTATTTCCTTTTCCTAAACTGATAACTTGACATTTGAATATTTAGGAATTTATGCAAATTTCGTGATTGATCTTTATTATACAAAGAGATGAAATAATAAGCCGCTTGGTTTTCCTGTTTTTGCCCGAATATTTTGATAAGTGTAAAGGTGATTTGATTCGAGTGCGTATTTTATCACTCTGGTGGAATTTCCGTTCAGTGTCTTTAAAACGGTACCGTAATTTTGTTTTTTCCTTGACAGTCAGTGTGAAAGTTAATTCCGTTCGCCTTACCGGTATCCTAATCTCATCATGGATTATCCCCCTTATGACATTTTGTCATTGTGCATTAATAATACGTGTGCGTCTTACGTTTTGGATATCAACGTTGTGTTTGTTTACTATACGCTCTTTTTGCTAATGGGATTATTGTTCGCTTGTCTATTTGTTTCGCTTATTGCCGTTTGTTTTCCTGTTCGTGGTGGTGGTTTTGGATTTTCGGTAGAGTTCGCTGAATAATTTTTGAATCACCCGCCATTTTTTCGCGCTAAAACTTGTTTTTACAGTATCTCCTGTGTTTTTCCTTTTCTTTTCATTCTTCTCGCATTCGTTCATTTTTCTATTTTTGTCCCCGTTCCCATCCATTTTTGTGCGTGAATTCTTTGTGTTTTTGTGTGCTTTGATTGACATATCCTGTAAACTGACGCCGTGAATAATTTTAGGTATGCCCATTTTCAAATTCCGTGTGTCCGTCAAATCGGCTGTAAGTATGCTTCTCGTGGTATGTGGAAGTGCTGTCTGGACTTGGCTTATGTTGTTGCGTATAAAAGCGTACCGTAATTTAGAGTAGGGGTCGATTCAGTTGGATTGCTTCGGTTTTTCTTGGAGTATTTTCGAAAGTTTTGTGCCGCTGGTTAGAAACTCGCTCTCAGTTTGTTCCCTGTGCTCTATTTGAATGTGTGAATTCTGATTCTAAAATCGCCTAAAATAAAAACTCTTCTAAAAAAACTTCGGACCCCTTGGTGTAAATTAGACATTCAACTAATTTCTAGCGCGTTGATAAAAACGCCATTTGCTAAATGCTAACATAATTGACGTAGCGTACACCTGTGAATTCACTCCGGTGGATTCACCATTGTGCGTTGCAAATTAAATCGGTAGTCGTTTTTCCGTTGCCTTACTTTGACGCTCATCCAACGAGTAGGTGTGAGATCGGTAAAACTTGGCAGTGTGCCATAGTAGAATTTGGTTGAGTAAAAAAGTAGCCAGGTGAAAATTCATGACACAATTCTGATATTATCAACAATGACGTCATGATGTGTTTCTTTCAAGAAAATGCATAGCATGCGGTCCGCCGAGTATACGTGATGTATCTTATTCCAGACGAGGGGTATTTCGAGGAGGTTTATTTTTCCTCAGCTCGAAAAAACCTGGGTGTATTTCGGGGGGGGGGGGGTGATTCAAGCGTGGCGGTATTTCGAGGAAAAACGGTACATGTATGTTGACAAATAGTTTCATGAGTAGTGATGCGAAAAGCGCCAGAACTTTGGCGCCAAGCGCCAAAAGCGCCATGGGAATAGACTGGGGGATAGAATGTTGGGGATAGACTTTGTGAGGCGGAAAAGGAGGTTTCTTTATTTTTTATTCTATTAGTTGCTTTTAAAACTTCGAGAGTTTGACGCAATTTTAGTGTGTTTTGTTTGGTTAAGCGGGTTCGAATGCTTTGCTGTTTCGAGATCTGGTGTATTTGAAAATTACATGGCAGTGATGAGTTCATGTCTCGTTCGTATGATCCGGTGTGATTAGGAGAAAAATTGTCTGAGCCATGTGATGATTCAATCAAAAAGAGCTGTCCGGTCGCTTTAAAGCCAGAATTACAGCTCAACGGCGTTTGACGTGAAATGATGACGTCGTAAAATTGATTACATCAAAATAGACAAAGGTACAGCATTGAAATTTCAGAATTAAATAGTTCTAGTAATTGTGTGTAATGTCCAAAAAAAATTTTATCAAATAATCATTATTTAAGTAGTTATTAAGTTAACGTCAAAATTTTTTGGTGACGTAAAATGTTTGACGTGAAATGTTGACGTAGAATGTGTAGATTTTGACGTACAATTAATAACTTATTAAATAATAATTATTTTCTTAATTTTTTGGGACATTACACACAATTACTAGAACTATCAAATTCTGAAATTTCAACGCTGTACCTATGTCTATTTTAATGTAATCAATTTTACGACGTCATCATTACACGTCAAACGCCGCTGAGCTGTAATTCCGGCTTAAGGGTTGGCAAAATCTAGAGAGATGATAAAAAATAAAGATAGGGACGCAAAATGTAATATCACTACCATTTCTCAAAAATGAAACTTGACGTATTATGCAGTGCAATAGAAAACTCGTTTAACCGAAACCATCCCTAGTTGTAGTTTCACTTCCCCCATTTACCGCAACCCCCACTTGAACTTGCAGTTTTGCATCAAACACGGACTTTCGTCGTCTGATTACACTTCACTCAAGTTGACCATGTTGACTGATTATCGACTGCGCGCTTCCGGGGTGCCCGTCGATCGATTGAGTTTCAACTATTTTGATGAAAGTTTTGATCGACCTTTGAGTAATGATAATCCGCCCCAATTTCGCCTCCTAGCTGTAAATAATTTGCTCGTGTCTTTGGGTTGGGTGGAGGAACTGTTCTGATTGCAAATATTCACGTGTATTGAAATTGTCATGTCTTGAATCAAGAGTCTTGATAAACAAATTATGTTGCCCAGTTCGATGCTTATTTTTTATTATTTATAGTCGCATTGAAGCCAAGAAAATGAAAACATTCGCAAGACTCAATTGATATCATTGTCGAGCATACATCCAAGTGAAAACACCACCGTTCCCATAGCGGTAAAATCAAACACTCTGACAGCTAACAGGTTGTTTAGCGGTCGCCCTGCGTTTTTGTGTGGAATCTTATTTGAATCCTCGATAAATAAGTCACTTTGCATGCATAAATATTTGGCATGCATTTACCGTCTACATTTGCGTGAAACGTTTTGAAAAAGCATTTACGCCCCTGCAAATAGATGCCAATGCCACAAAGGGCATTTTTACAGTGAGTGTGACCACGAACCTTTTGCTACCGAATGGGGCAGGTCAAAGAATGTCAGTAGTGCCACAACTCTGACTGCGACAGCTATCGACCCGTTCAAAGTGGCCTGCTTTTCGTGGTTTAGTTAACTGACAGCATTTTTGTCCGGAATTCGGCTATTGGGGCCCGCACACTAGTTCACAAATTTCGTACTGCTTTCAGTTGCGTATTCTAAAAGTGTATAATTTTGTTCCAGCCCCATGGCGCTCTTGGTGCTTTATGCCATTTTGATGTGACACTATGTTTGCTGGCGCTAGCACCGAATTTTAAACTTTTAGTTCACAACTGGACGCAGTATACAACTTGTCAAATGATGTGTTGGCGCTAGACTGTGCACTAAATGACCTTCCGATGTCGACATTTGACATTTTTACAAAATTTTCGATGTTGACGCTATTTTATGTACGATACACTCCACGCTCTCGATTTTTTACAAATGCTCTATAGCAGTAACTTCTCTCGATCTTGGCATCAAAAAGTGAAATATATAAATACATCCACACCATTGACATCAAACACGTACACACTCACGAGATGTGCTTCACATTGATCAGATAGTCCATCATCAGCGCCATCAGGTACCACGCAGCCAAAGTGGCCAGACTTTTCAGCCCCATGCCCATGCCCACGTGCATGGAGAACGTGTGGCCCACCATGTACTGCACCATGGTGCCCATCCAAACTGCCATTAGACTGGAGTATGCGGCGCGTCTGAATTGGCAGTTCAGTGCGGACATGGTGGTGGTGTGAATTAATGTGTGTTTGGAGTGGGGGTGACTTGAGTTTGTTTTTTCACTTTTTTGATTCACTCAGTTTTTTAATTGTTTCTAAATAAGATGTTCGGGATCAATTTGTTAGCAATTAGTGACTTGGCGCTTAGTAATTGTTCCGCTTTTAATGTCGACCGCTACGTGGGTAAACAGTCACGCTTATCAATCAAGCGCTTTTTATCTGCGGTAGTGGAAAATCGCCAGAAAAATGGCGCGTGATTTAAGGCGGGCAAAAAAACGGTGGAAAACAATAATTCGAAGTTATTTTTTATTATAAGTATTTTTCGAAATTTTTCAGCGGTCCCGAACCACGCGTAAAAATCCTGGAATAAGTTCTCTTCGAATACCCCCCCCCCCTGTTAACTGACTGGGGAAAAATAGGGATGGGAAAGACGTCAATGAATTAAAAACGCTGCATGTGTTCATGAAAAAGGTTGTAGGCAGGCATTTTATGTAAAAAAAACTTTGTGACTGCTGATACAAAAAATTTTGATAGTTTTTATTCGCACTAATATTTATTCACCCGTTGCGTAACATCTTTGCGCAATTATGGCAGTGATGCCTCGTGTTATTGGCATGGCGCCATTCCACCCCTACGTGTGTTATGATAGTAACCGTTAGAAGCATCTCGCTTTTACTCAGCTATTAATTTACAAATATGGAGCCCAAACGTTTGCAATCAATTGTGCTAGCTACGTTGTGTCCAGCGCTGCTTGGATTAATTTTCTACCACACAAATATTATCCCGTTTTCGAGACATGCGGCGGAACGTATCTGTGAGTTAATACGCTGGTTGTGTAGGGATGGGAGGGATTTGTAAGCATTCTTTCGCGGGACATCGTAGCTGGGAAAGGTGGGGGGGGGGGGTGCGCTACGCAGCCTGATAGTGATTTTTTTGTGTAAAAAAACCCTTTCAAATACTTGAAATGACTGACGAAGAAACGTCCACATGAGAGTTACTATTTAGGAGAACCACTCTACCAAAAAGGAGAGTTATCCGTTGGCGAGACTTATCTACCGTATTTGCCCGAAATACCCCCCGGGGGTGATTCTTTCAGAGTGAGAATTTTGAGGGGGGGTATTTCGAGGGGGGGGCTTATCATTTCGCCATAAATTTTTTGAAATTCCAGTACTAAATTGTCGTCTGTAACGTACACAGACGTAGAAAAATGCAACAATTACCGCTATAAGAGTCTATTGACTTATTTAAGTGTGTAAAAATTCATTGTTTTTAACGTGTGTTTTGCATCGCCCGAATCACAAACCGCAGTTTTGTTATGTACGTACTCTGTACACTCAATAGGGGGGGGGGTATTTCGAGGGGTGGGTAATTATATCATAGTGTCCATTTTGAGGCGGGGGGGTGTATTTCGAGACGGGGGGTATTTCGAGAGGGGGGGGGGGTATTTCGAGACGGTGGGTATTTCGAGAGGAGGGGGGTATTTAGAGGAAATACGGTATCAAACCATAGGTGTTTTGATAAGTTAAATAACTACTGAATAAACTGCCGCACACTCTCAGTGGGCTTCAACACACTGGTTCAAATCGTGATGCACTTGGCTTTCGGTGTAATGCTGGAGCACCTGCAGCACGTCGACCACGTTCGGTCAGTTTCTGTGAGCGTGACGAAACACTCCGAAGTATTAAATTTATGGATAGGGTCACGTATGTTATCTTGGATCAAGTCCAACTTTGTATTGGATACCGTTGGATACAATTGGATATCGTACGAACGAGAGTACCTGAGTAAAAGACACAGGATTTCCGTCCACGTCACCAATAATGGCCGCGGAATCCAATCAAACGACCGGAAATGGTCGTTAATGGCGGCCGACACACTAATTGACACATGAATATGATGTTAGGTATATATTTATGTGTACAAACAGGGGTATCCAAACGGCTGTTTTGGCTAGCTGCCAAGATTACATACGGAGTCTCTACCGAATTTATCAATTGCCAAAGTTTAGTTTCGACAAGACTTGGCGATCTGACCACGGGCTGGGCGTGTTGGGGCTGTCCACCAGAGTGGGCGGCATCTTGACCCTGCTGTTGCTGCCGCACGCGCTGTATGAAAACTACGGGGTGGCCCAGTTTCTGGCGGACAGGGTTTTCGATTTCGCAAGCGTCACTTGCATGGCAGCGGTGCTGGGAGTCATGAAAAGATGATAAATGTTCCATGTGTTTGAGGCTTTTGTATTGTGGTTGTTCAAGTTGTGACCTGTGTCCCTGTGAAGGCTGTGTTTGATGAAACATGTATCACTGTTTGTAGAATTTATAGAGGATTGTCCTTAAGATGCAATAGTTTACGTGCCTCTTGATATCGATGCTCTTTAAAAAGTTACGTAACGGATTCAAACACACGGATTTAACACAATAATTTTTATAAAAAAGGTAGAATGCAAAAGAACAAAGTCTGATGGAATGTTTTGTATGTATTTGGTGTATTTATATGCGTGGACGATGCTTAGCAAATGTAGGCGAAATAAAGCATATTGATTGACTAGAGTCCAAAATTCTGCGTGTCGAAAAAGCGCTCCAAACATTTTCAAAAAGACGGAAACCTGTCGCAAAATCTCGATTGCTCTAAATCGATATCACCGATCAAGTAAATCACTCAGCAGTGCAGCAGCAGACGCCGCTCTCGCAGCTCGCATCAACCAGAGTATTCTTGTGCCTCCTAGCTATCTTGGCGCACTTCTTTTCGCACTTCCGGCCGTTGCGCTTGCACAGATTCTGATTTTGGTGGGCGACATTTTAAATATTGTATGCAATTTTTTTGACAAAGTTTTATGGCATGAAATACCGTATCTCTTTTAATAGAAGAGCGCCGTTCTATTTTTTCGTCAACCTTTTTTACCTGCCGTTTTATTGAAGTTATGCCGCTCTATAGAATAAATACGGTATACTCGGCGTACATGATACTCTGCCCTCGCACTTATTTATGTCGCGTGTTGGAAGCGTGCCAATGATTATATAATCATGCGATTTCCATGAAAAGATGAAAAAATTTCATCGATGTGAATATGTTAAAGAATAACATTATAACAACCATCAATTTTGTCATCTTTTTATGAAACTCACACGCGTTAGCCATTGTTGGCACACTTCCAACGGGAACTACGCGTGCAAGGTGTCAAGTAACCGGAGTATATATGCTGTGATGGCAGCAATTTTGTGAAAATGTGATCAAATACCTTGAACTTCTTCGGCAGACAGTGCACGTGGCCGGATGGCTCCTCTGTGGATTCTTCAGGTGCTTCAGTTGTCTCTTCCGGCTCTTCAGTTGTCTCTTCCGGCTCATCAGTTGACTCAAGTGGCTCATCAGTTGACTCAAGTGGCTCATCAGTTGACTCTTCGGGCTCATCAGTTGACTCAAGTGGTTCGTCAGTTGACTCAAGTGGTTCGTCAGTTGACTCAAGTGGTTCGTCAGTTGACTCAAGTGGTTCGTCAGTTGACTCAAGTGGTTCGTCAGTTGACTCCTCCGGCTCATCAGTTGACTCAAGTGGTTCGTCAGTTGACTCAAGTGGTTCGTCAGTTGACTCAAGTGGTTCGTCAGTTGACTCAAGTGGTTCGTCAGTTGACTCAAGTGGTTTGTCAGTTGACTCCTCCGGCTCATCAGTTGACTCTTCTGGCTCATCAGTACCTTCTGGTTCTGGTTCTTCGGTCTCCGACGGTGCTTCCGTTTCCTCGGTCTCGCCCAATGGCTCCTCGGTTGCCTCCGTTATACCTGTGCAATGCAGGGCAAGCGTACATCGGTATATTTACCGTATTTCCTCGAAATGCCCCCATGGGGTTATTTTTACTGAGTGAAAATTTTTAGGGGGGCTTATTCAAAGGGGGTTTATTATTCCGTCAGAAATTTTTGTGTTCATAGTAAAGATAAATAGGTAATAATGTGAATATTTAGGATATTTTTGAACATCGACGTGCATCGTTGCACAATCTAGTATAATATGTGTAGCTGTGATGCAATCATGAATAAATACATCATGTAAATATCTAGATCACATAAATACATGATGTACAGTCCAGATGGTAGTATTTCGAGCGGGGGTTTATTTTTTCCACAGCTCGCTCAGACCTGGGGGTATTTCGAGGGGTTGAATTCAAGGGTGTGGGGGTATTTCAAGGTGGTAGTGTTGTGGGGAAAACACGCATCTCAAAGAATGGGTGCCGTGTAAAATCTAGCACAGCACCCTTCTATATAGGTACCCAACACAATCTGCACGGACCCTCAGTAGCGGTTCCCTCATCCTGGGCGCAGGCGAACGCGGCCAAGCCGAACAGCAAGACTAGCACGGACAGCAGACGCATCTCGACCGATTTGGATTGACTTTTCTTGTGTTACGAAGAATGAATGAAGACAATGATTGCGGCTTGTCTTAACGGAGAGCTTTTGTACTGGTCGTTTGTTTGTCGAATGCTCAGCTGCGTAAATTTATGTGCCCAAGTAAAATACAGATAATATCCATGTAGTGGTACCACAGAATGCCGACATACTGTCATCATGTGTATTTTTCCAACGTATTTACATTTATACATTCAATATTCTCATTTTCAGTGGCAACCAATTAGTGGGCTAATGGTGCGTCAGCCGCGCGGCGCTGAATACAATGTTTAATCAGGTGCTATCCTGAAATGATGTTTTACTCAAGATAAAAAACTCGTTTAAAGAAATATTTCTTTTTCGAACGCCACTTCATTCGAGCAAAATGGGAGGAATGTGCGGTGACATTTTTCGTTTCAATCGCCACATTCAGTAAATTCAGTAAACTTCAAAGGGTTCAATTTGTTCAATATAAAATCGAATTCACCTAATCTACAGGGTGCGGCAATTTAGACCAACACTTTAGATTTTGAATAACTTGACACTGGGTCGCTGGATGAAAGCCAAATTTTAGGTGAACATTAACAACTAAATAGGAAAGGTTTCCACACAATATTGCTGTTATCGCTTTACTGGTTCAAGAGTTATTCAAGCAAACACTTTACGACCACCTTGCTTTATAACCAATTACGCAAGCGTCTGCCGATTTCCTTATCGGCACGGCGGATTAGTGGCAGCGCGTACGCATTTAGGCACGCCGCTGCGAAAATAAAAAGAGAACAAAATTGAAAAAAACGATCCCGATCCCTTTCCCGGTCTCGAAAAGTCATCCCATTTGAACCCTCTCACGAGATGGTGGTAAACTGACAGTTATGCGTTAGCATGAATAACGTGTGACAAAGTGAACCTATTTATCACAGCTATAATTTGTGGAAACCTTTCCTATTTAGTTGTTAATGTTCACCTAAAATTTGACTTTGATCCGGCAACCCAGTGTCAAGTTATTCAAAATCTAACGCGTTTGTTTAAATTGCCGCACCCTGTATTTATGTTCATGTAGTGAATGACGCAATTGCCATTACAAACAGGTTTTGCAACATATTTATTCCAAAAGAATGACATACCTCCAATAGAAAAGCCAAGGACGTATCCAGGGGGCGGGCGGGGGGAGGCTGTGTCCCGCCCCATTCCCGGGTGAGACCCAAAAAAGTTGGTGAAAAAGCAACTGTTAGTACCACTTTTGAAGTTGTAATGTAAACATTTGAGATAAATTTTTTCACAGTGAAAATTTTGAGGGTTTTTTTTTCGAGGGGGTCTTATTCGAGGGGGGTTTTATTATTTCCCCTGAAATTTTAGAGATGGGTTATAGTAAAGGTGGGCTTTTGCACTGGTAATATACCCAAAACTGGTAATAAACGTGATAAAACTGGTAATAAACGTGATATTTATACACATCAACGTAGATAAACTCGGCATACATGATACTCTACAATGAGTTGCATGATGTCATATCATGCAAGCTGTATCCAACCCGTAGAACTCTGTTTTGGTGACTGGTGCTTATGCATATACGGAATGAAACCATTCAATTGTGCCTGCACAATTCAAACACTCGATCAAAGTGTAATTGAGTTATTTGGCATGATGCCATCCAAGCGTCGTCTGGATGGACAGCATCTGAATAAATACAAAGCGGGAACGTTTTCCGAATTCAAAATTTTGAACTAAACAAGTTTTCTTCAAAATGAATCGATAGCCTGTAACTTTTCTAAATATGAATCAGATTAAACGTAGGTAAACGTATAATCAAAAATTTGCTGCACCTATCGGCACAAAAATTGGAGTAAACGAGTGCGTAAAGAACAGCACATTTTTATTTTCCTTCTTACTATCTTCATATTTTCTTTTTTACTAATTTCCTTTCTCGTTCGCTCTACAAGAACAAAATATAACTTTCCGATTTTGTAGAAAGATATGTCTGTTGACTCTACATATTCACATATTCACAACCCACTGTGCACCGTTTTTCTACTGTATTTAAGATGTATCGCACTTCGCTGTTCAGTAAGGCGTTGAATTTCATTGACGCTCAGCGAAGCGAAACATAAGTAAACCAAACTTGTAGAGTATCATGTATGCCGAGTATAACTAAACAAACTAGTTTTTTGTGTAGCTGCGATACTGGCATCAATCATCATATTTCTTCTAATATAAGGGCTGGTTTCCAATAGAAATGCGTCTCCAATAGAAGGTACACTTTTTTGACTTATTCACCTAATTTGGGTCACCAAATAAATAGAAGAGCGGTCTCCAATAGAAGGTACACCAAGTGCTGGAATTGTGCCAAATGCATCAAAAAATAAAAAATATCAGCGGACGCTGTGATTTAGTGACTTTGGTCCATTGATTTTGTGCTTTTTTAACATCAAATGTTGAATGAACTCTCTGTATCGTCATTATATGTATTCTGTGATGTAACACTATGAAAAACGTTGGCAGAACTTGAAAAAGATTGGCTAAAAAGTTGACGAAAACAATAGAAAGGCAGTCTCCAATAGAAGGGCATCTCCAATAGAAGGGTGGGTAAAAAGTTGACGAAAACAATAGAAAGGCAGTCTCCAATAGAAGGGCATCTCCAATAGAAGGGTGGGTAAAAAGTTGACAAAAAATAGAAAGGCAGTCTCCAATAGAAGGGCATCTCCAATAGAAGGGTGCGTAAAAAGTTGACAAAAAATAGAAGGGCGCCCTTCTATTAAAAGAAATATGGTAATACATCATGTACCTTGCATATGAACTGCTGGGTAATATAATTGAGCTTTTGATGACATCTACATTCTATCTCACTCCCCAAGCATAGTTGAGCCAAGTGGTCTGGTGTGGAATTGCCCCCAGGTGTTTACTACATGCACCCCTTGAGGTACCACCTATAAAAATTATAACATTTTTATCTGGCCAATATATCTGGCCTATTTTTACAGGAGGTGCTCCTGTGGCTACATCAGAGCATACTTATGCACACACTTTTACAGAAAAAGATATGAAAAAGGCAGAGTCGCGTACAAGCGACGAATGTTTTTACCTCCAAGTTTTTTTCTTTTGAGCAATTCTGATGTTATCAACAATGACGTCATGATGTGTTTCTTTCAAGAAAATGCATAGAGTTAAGTAGGTGTATTTGGGTAGATTGTGTAAACCCGTGATTATTATGTTTCAATGATTGTTGACTAGGGCTCACTTTGGTTGTGTACTCAGATCAGTTCAGTCTAATAAAGTCCCAGTATACAAACTCGGACCCGGGGTTTAGGGACCCCCTCCTAAGTCCCTCCAAACTGGTGCCGCGACTGTTCCCGACTTGGCCCAACTTTGCCCAACTTCACCTGACTACCCGACTTGCCCGACTATTGGCGCCCAACATTGTCGACTCGACGCCGACAACTTGTCTACATCGGGATCCAGCGAAACTGACGTCGTCAACGACTACAATTGCCTGACTACCAACGGCATCAACTACGTCAAGCGACCATCGACGTCTGCCGACTACTCACCGCTATCAACTATCTACGGCAGTTCAACTTGACGGGAACGTCCATCGCAGCAGGCTACAGCCGTGCTGACAACCGACTCTCCCGAACCACAACGACACAATATGTCAACAATTTTGTATGATGCATTCATTGGCTTTGTGGACCAGTCGCTTGCTAACAAGGATCGAGCGAAATTCGACCAGCTGCACAACATTTTGAAGGCTCACAACCCAAGGGACCTGCCTGACAATGAAGACATGTGGCGCAAGATATCGTATGAGTGTTACGCAGAGAAGCTGAAAACGGTGGCTGCTGCAATTCGAGACACGAGGGTCACCAATTTGCTGGATCCATTACCACAGCAAGCTGTGACTGCGACTACTGCATCGTCATCGGCCCCCGCCACTGCATCGGAATCACCGGAACTTATCAAGCAGCTGTGCACATTCATGAAATCTATGATGGAACAAGAAACGCAAGGGCAGGCTGCTATGATGGAACAACAACGACAGATGCAAGTCGCCATAATGGAACAACAGCAACAAATGCAAGCAGCGCTGATTAGAGAGCAAACGGAACAACAAGCGGCGATGATGAACAAACAAAAAGAAATGTTGTCGCTGGTTGTGAACAAGTTGACAAATTCGACAGCGGATACCGGCAAAGCGGAGACTAGCAATGCATCACAACCGGCTGTCACCAACCTGACATCACCAAAGTACTCTGTACACGAGAAACGCTTGTGGGCGCCGCTGCTGGATGAATGTTTCCCTACATTCGATGGTGAAGATCCACTAAAATTCAAGCTGTGGATCAACGATTTGAAGGCGCGCATCCAACTGACAGAGGCTCCAGACAAGTATGCTATCATCCATGTGCGCAAGTGCCTGACTGGTCACGCGCTACGTCAATTCAAACGCCTACCAGATGAGGATCGTGAAACGTTTGAGCAAGTCTGCGACTTTTTGGAATCACAGTACGGGGATCATTTTGCCACCCAGAATGCGATGAACAAATTGCTGAACCTGCGCCAACAACCAAAGGAACATGTCCGCGACTATGGTCTACTCATCGACAGTTTAGTGCGCCAGGTGATGCCTGATATTCAGCCAACTGCTTTGAAGATCCAGTTGAAACACTACTTCATGTCTGGTCTCAACAGCAATGTGCTCCAAAATTTGCTCTACATGCTGCCGACTTATGAGATGATGTCATTTAAGGAGCTGATTGATAATGCGGAGCGGCTAGAATTCGCCGACAAGCGAGTGAAGACATGGGAAACCAGAAATTTTCTGCATTTTTCACAATAGCAGAGGGCACACTACGAATGAGTGCACCATGGCCCAAGAAATGGCTAAAGGTGCAACTTTCAACAATCCAAGGATTCAGCGTGGCGGAACGTCAAACAACTGTGGTTTCAATCGGCAATCAAGCAACCGAGGTCGTTTCCCGCCACATACATCGTCATTCCCGCGCCAATTTCAGTCAAATACAGATTGATTCCCTGCCCGACAGAATTCGGAAAAGTGGTGCACATTCCACAACTCTTGAACACACAACACGGAGGACTGCTCCAGTCAAAGGCAGTTCAACAGACCATTCAATGCCGCCAGACCTCCGTTCAATGCTGCGAAGTCGCCAATGAAAACTGAATGGCGGTCGTCGAAAGTGAATTATGTTCAATTCAGAGCTGATGTTGAGACTGAACCGGAGTATAGAGCTCAGCAGATCAATCGCATTCAACATGTGATGTGATGAAGCCACCGAAGTCAGCGTCTTCTACCACCGAATCCAGCAGCTCCAAGACCGTAGTGAGAAACGGCCTTTAGAGTGGTTGATTTCCCGTTGTAGCCAAACGTCCACTTGTCGACAGCCAAGTTGAGTTTATTTCGTGGTTGCGTGTTGAAAGGGGTTCGAAATTGTTTCAGGTACTTTATTTGATCAGATACAGCCACATATAAAAGCGCAAAGCCTAGCGAGCTTCCTAGTCGAAGTTTCTATCGCTAGCTTATTTTCGTTCAGAAGCTTGGGGTCCGCAGACTGGAGTAAAAACTCTCAAAGTAGCTAAGACACGGAAATCACGTATAGAAAAACAGCTACAGTAATTTCCTAATACAAATGCACAAATAAGACATAAATGCAACAAATAAACACATCTAGCCGAAACAGTTGCCTTATACTGCGCGTGCATACATTCAAATAATTATGGTAAAGAAATACCAGGTACAAATTGGGCTAATGGAAAAACTATTAATCTTGAGGCGCGAAGTCGGCAAACTCGGCCGATTTACTAATTTGCTTCAATTTGTCAGAAAACATTGAACAAACATTGGAACTAATAAATTAGGGTTTGAAACTGTAAATAGTAGTGCAAATGTTCCTAATGACGTAAATAGAATAAGGTATATTCAACATGATAATAATAATCACTTCCTGGAAACGTATGTTGAATAATCTAGTAAAATTGGGACTTATTCGAGGTAAATGGGTATTGTAATTGAGCAGAGTCTTTAATATATTTGATTGAGCGGGGTATTATAATTATTAAGTAAATATAAATAGTTGTGAGCGAGGTTATGACAATTATGCCTATGCGAAGGGCTTTGTACAGTAAATGCTAGTTGTACGCAGGGCACCATTTCTCTATTAGGACGCTGGTCTAGATAATTACGCGGTACGTAAATAATTACAAGATTTGACTTTTGTAAATTGCAAGTAAATAATGCAAATGTATATATAATAATGATCAGAAAATTACGGCGAGTTGAATGAGCCTAATTTCATATTAATACACCTAATAATAACTTATTTGACTTTTTAACCTAAATATTTCACATAAACATATCTTTTACTCATAAAACACTTTCCTAATTAAATATTCTCCATGGATAAATAATATAGTGCAGGAAATATATTTTGATATTTTGCGTGGTAAATAAATATAGTGCATGAAAAGGTAAAACAGTGCAAATAAGTAAATGTGCGAATATGAGCCTAATTATCAATTCTCTGTATTTCTTTATCCATTCATTTTGCCACGGTCAGCACACTCCGGGCGGAAGAGTTGCTGCACTCCGTTGTTGCAGCAACGTCACATGCTGGTGGTGGTAGGCGCCAAAGTGATGAGTGGCGTTTCCACAGTCGCTTCGGTGGTGAACGTGGTCGTGCGCGAAGTCGTGGGCGTGCGTGAAGTTACAGGTCCAGTTGCTGGTGATGCCAACGCCGACCTAGCCTGATGATGAAGCAGGTAGTTGCCCGTGTCGCTTCCTGCGCGTTCGCGTGAGGTGAATTTGCGGATATCAGGCATGTGAACACTGTCTCTGTTCCTGGCTCTGACTTGTCCCTCATCAGCTGAACTTTCATCTGGCTGAACGTATGCTGATAGTGACTTTGCCATTCTGTCCTCTGTTTCTGCTCTCCTGGCAAATCTGACGGACTGTGTTGAGTTGGATCTGGCTCTCCTCTTGATTGCTGGTTTCAACTCTGTCTTGCGCACTTTCCTTTGTGGATAATTGGTCTCTTTTTGAGTTGACTTCTTGATAGTGTATCTGACGGCTCTGAAGCATAGCCATATGCACTTGAATGGACACACTATGCATTTCCATATGCATGTGTATACGCATGGTGGAATCACTGGTTTCCCTGTGGCAATTCTCCAATTGTACCACAGGTATCCTGCAGCAACAATTCCAGCTACCAGGATTGTGATTCCCAGCAGCATTGCGATTGTGTTGATGATCACTTGAAAGGGTCCTTTCAGCATTCCTCCCATAAAGTTGGTATACCCCTTTGACACTCCAGATATATAGTGACCATATGCTTTGCCGATTCCTGCTGCTGTCTGTCCAATTCCAGCTCCAATGCCTTCTATTGAATTTCTGATCACTCTGGGATCCAATGACATGTCTGCTGTATAATCGATCAACTGGTTCTGCACATGCTCCAAATTCTGTAGTCTCTGAATCTGGCCTCTGACATCCATGAAATTGGTCGCTCTGTTGACAATGTTGGTGAATAGGTGAGGCGCATCAAACGTGAAAGCCTGCCACTGTCCCTTCCATGTCATTTCAATTGGCGTCTCTGTGACATGCACCATTCCATGTGCGGACTTCCATTGTCCATGCTCATTTCTGTACAGGTGCGGTGTAGTGTGGCTGCAGTCCTCTTCTGGTGATTTCTCCACCAAGTCTCTGCTGCCTGGGCTCTTGAACCACAAGGGCCCGTCTTTATCCAATCTCATTGGTGTGTATTTGTAGCATGTCTCTCCCACTTTTCCCGTCTGATAAACTATGTACGGCTGTACTTCCTTGCATTCCCAAAACATAATTGCTTCTCCAGCCCATTCTGCATGAACATCCTGTCTTCCCAGCATGGCTCGAATCCCTAATGTTGGATCGATGCGGAAAAGCTGAGTCAACATGTCCAGCTGGTTCTTGCGAAGTTGACATAGCTGATGCCATACAATCGCAAATTGTGCCTGAGTCATCTCTCTGACCACATGTTGCAGGAACTGAAACTTGGAGTTTCTGTCGTCCAATCTGGCATACAATGTTCCACTGATTGTTGACTCTCTCGCCTCCACTATCTTTCCTGGCATTGCCCATTCCACAGGCACATCTTCTCTTCTGTCAAACTGGATGAATACACCTCCTTGATCGGTGTAGTATGTGTCTCCCGGAACACATTCTGAGCCAATTGGCCTCTTTGTCTTGTTGCTGTGGGAGTATGCTGCTTGCAATTTTGACACAATAATTGTCTGGCCAGATATCTCTGACTTGAATCTGCCAATTCTCTCATATGCGCATTGATGCTTGAAGTTCTCCGTGTCCCACACTGTGATTCCATAGTTGTGGTCTCTGCAATGTCCCATCATGGCTCTGCACTGGCTGAAATCTTGCAAGTCGCTGATTACAGTCTTTCCATCAAGTGAAGCCACGGTTCCTTCTTCCATGTAGAAGTTACTGACGACATTCTCTTTGTCATGGCAACACCATGAATATTCCACTTTCAAGGTTTGATTGGTTGTCCACACTCTGGGCTCCATTTCCACCAAAGGTGTTCCTCTGAACATCTTGTGAATTCTTGCATAGTTACAGGCTACCACGCCAACTTGCTGGTATTTCTCAAAATTGCCTGTAATGCCTTTCGCTCCCCAGAAACTGGTGTGTGTGATGATTTCTTTGATTCTGATGTAGCATCTGTATGCTTTCTCTTTCTGTGGAATCTGTCTCTGTGCGTAAAGTGTAACTTTCATTGCCTTGACAAAATTCCTTGGTGGGATATGGCACTGCACTTCTTCAGGAACTGTAAGCGCATGTCCATGTCTTCCACTGGTGCAAATCTGATACTTCTGGCTTTGTGAGCTGATCACCTGTTCCACAGGATGATCTTTGATTGCATCCTTGAATCTCTCATAAGTCTGCATTTCTCTGACAGATTTTGGTGGCCATTCTGAAGGCAAAGGCGGCAATCCATGATGCGCTGCCAATGATGGTGGCCTTACTGTCGAGGTTTCCAGAACGTATGTTCTGGAAAATACTTCGCTGTAAGCTTTGCCAGCTTTTCTCAGCGTTGCTGACTCTGACATGCCTGTCAGCATCAACACCATGCACAGCATTCCAATCACCAAACTGCTGGTGGTTGCTGTGGCTTTCCCTGTCGCACTCCTCAGGACTCTATCCGATGCTGAGTTCCTCTGAGCAGGGTTTTGAACAGGGTTTGATACAGAGTCTCTGTTCGAGCTCTGATTTCTGACATGTTTCTGGACAATTGCTGGGTCCAGTAGATCCACTTTGACTGTCACTGCTGTCTCTGGGATATCCATTGTCTTTGAATTGATTTCCAACGGATACAATTGATTGAGTGGTCTGCTGACCACATTTCTGTTGGCAGTTCTGACTTTTGCTGAGCGAATCTGTCCATCTTTGCTACGCTCTAACTGCTCGATGCGACCCATCCTCCATGCACCTCTGGGCATGTTCTCTTCATAAATCAGCACAACTTCATTCACTTTGGGTTCTTGAGTCGCTGTCAATCTGCCATGTTTGTGTGTCACCTGAGTCCTTTCCCTCAAGCTCGGGATATACTCTTGATGCCACAAGTCCCAGAACTTATCCAAAGTTTGCTGGGTTGTCTCCCAATATTTCTGCAGTTTCGCTGCGTTATCCATTCTGGGCACAAATTCTCCATCTTTGTCTGCGTCAAACTGTGGTGCTCCAATCTGACCTTCCCCTGTCAGGAAGTCTTTTGGCGTCAGCACTCTGAGGCTCTTTACATCACCATAGATGTAAGAGATTGGCCTGCTGTTGATCACTGCTTCGACTTCTGGCAGAAGTGTCAACAATTCTTGCAGGGTTAACATTCTGTGCCCCACAGCTGCCTTGAAATGTTTCTTGGTGATGCCCACCATTCTCTCATAGACACCTCCCTGCCATGGTGCCATAGGAGTAGTCATGTTCCACTGGATTTGTTGCTGTGAGCAGTAAGTCTGTACTGCTCCACTTTTGACCATTTCTGACCATTCTTTCCCAGTATTAATGGCCTTGTCAGTGCTTGTGCTGAGCACTTTCTCTGTCAATTTGAATTGCGTCGCATTGTCTGAAATCACTGCCTCAGGCTTTCCGCGCCTGGCGATGAATCTCCTGACTGCATTCAGGAATTCTTGTGCTGTCATGTCCAGCACACTTTCCAGGTGAACTGCACGTGTCACCATGCATGTGAACAAACAAATCCACATTTTCCTGTGATCTTTGTCCACTTTGTACCAAACTGGTCCCAAATAATCCAAACCCGTGTACTGGAACGGTCTGGCTCTCTGAACTCTGGTTTCTGGCAAATCTGGCATTGGTGGAAGCTGGTACGGCTTCGCTCCCAATTTCTTACAGGTTGGGCAGGTTCTCGTCACATTGTAGATCACCCGTCTGCCCTGTGTAATCCAGTACTTTTGTCTGATCGCTGCCAATGTATGTTGCACTCCTGCGTGCATCAACTTCTCATGCTGGTCTCTGACAATCAGCTGAGTCACTGTAGCCGTTGCTGGCAACAGTATGAGTGGCACTGTGACCTCCTGTGGGTCTGTATGCTCCATTCTGCCGTGGCACTTCAGGATTCCATCCTGATGCATTTGCACATTGAGCCATTTGATCAACTGCTGGTCTGCAGCTGCTTTCTTGCCATCCTGGCTGCCTTTGCTGTGGCCTGTTGCCAGAATCTTTGCCACTTCTTTGTAATGATTCTGTTGCGTCACTTTGATCCAATATTTCCACGCACTCTCTCTCTCTTCAATACTGATAATTCCCTGTGGTTTCATTGTACCACAGATACTTTTCATGATTTCTGACAATCCATTCTGACTGTCATTTTTGCTGCGCTTTTTGTGCATCTGTCGCACAAATCTCATCACGTATACTGTTGCATCCAGTAACTTTGTCAGTGATGAGAATCTCTGAATCTCAATTCCCAATGGGTTGCTTTGCTTGCTTTCATCAGCTTGCACATTGCTGGCATCTGGGTCCCTGACCACTTGCTGTGTGGCGCCCAGGTAAATTGGACTGGCTTTTGGGAACTTGAGCTCTTCTCTCTTGATTTCTGCCATTACTTCTGGCGTGACTGGCTCCACTTTCGGCTCTGGCCACTCTCCAGTCATTAGCCATTCTGGCCCTTTCCACCACAGGTTACTGCCTTCCAACTCTGACATATTCATGCCTCTTGTGGCCATGTCAGCTGGGTTCTCCAGTCCTGCTATGTGTCTGATGTGCATGTTCTCTGTCTCACTCTGAATTTTCCTGATTTCATCCAATCTGTTCTTGACAAAACATGCCAGTGGCTTCGCTGTTGTTAGCCACTTCAGACAACAGGTTGAATCTGACCATACAACTGTTTGACTGAATTTGACGTCCTTGAGCTCTTTGTGAATAAACTTTGACATTCTGCTGCCGATCAACATCGCTAACAATTCCAGCCGTGGAATTGTCACTTCTGGTTTCTTTGGAGCTAGTCTCAATCTGGAGTACAGCAGGCTTGATGTGCCGCTGTCATTTTCTGTTTTCTGGCATATGTATGCCGCTGCGCTGTATGCCATTGCTGAGGCATCGACGAAAATGTGCAGTTGTGCATCTGCACCACTCTGATAATTCAAATTTCGGTTGAACTTGATCTGTCCAACCTTGAGCAATTCTATCTCTAATTGCTGCCAAATTGCTGTCTGTTCCTCAGACAGGGGAGTATCCCATTCTTTGGCACTTGGTCCTGAATGCCATAACGTTTGCAAAAATCTCTTTGCTGGCAGTAGGACAGGACTGACGAGTCCCATTGGATCAAAACATCCCGCAGTCACCTTTGCAACTGTCCTTTTCGTGGGAAGTTTGATTTTCTGGTCAGTTTCTGATAATTGTGATTGCTGGACTGTTTTTGGCGTTTTCAGCCACATCTGGTCGCTTTCTGTGTCCCATTTCATTCCTAGGACTGTTGTGACAATTTCCTTGGCCACATCTGACTCTGCCAATTGCCAAGTAAAGCTCTTATTGTTGCTGTTCCATTCTCTCAGATTCATCTGTGCCTCTGTGAACAGCACTTTGGATTCCTGGTACAATTCGATTGCTTTCTGCTCTGTGTCCACACTGAGGATCAAATTATCCACATACAGATTTTCATCGATCAATTTTGCATTTTCTGTGCCAGCTTGATTCAGGTGGTATCTGACTGTCAGCGCCAGCAGCGCTGGGCTGCAGATTATACCAAATGGTACTCTGGCAAATCTGTAAATCTGAATGTTGTCCTCCATAGATGGTTTCGTGGGATCCTTGTACCACAGAAATCTTGTCACATCTCTGTCACTGTCCTGCAGACTAATCTGCAGAAACGCTTTCTCTATGTCTGCGACCAGTGCAATTCTATGCAATCGAAATCGCATCAGCATCCCTACCAGCTGTGGTAGTATAACTGGACCGCGGTACATGCACTCATTCAAGCTTGGCATGCCTGGCGGTTTCGCTGAGGCATCATATACCTCTCTGACCTTTGTGGTAGTTTTCTCTGGCGTTATCACTGGTTGATGAGGCAAAATATGGAATTTTCTGCCATCCATAATATCCTCTTGGACCTTCTCAATCACTCCTTGCTCCTCCTGTGCTTTCATGATTGCCTGAATTTTCTCTAGTAATTCTGGGTCTCTCTTGAGCCTGTTGGTGAGGTACCTGAACCTCTTGAACGCCATTGCTTTGTTATCTGGGAGTTCATGCAAATTCAGTTTGTACATGAACTTTACAGAGTACCGTCCATCTGGGTTTCTCTGTACACTCTCATTGAATTGCTTGATGGCCTCATCGTCCTCGACGAGGTCTGGCTGGTCCATTATGCCAATGGTATCCAGTCTGTCCATGTCTTTGACATTTGGTACAGGAGCAATTGACAACGGTGCTTCCTCGTACCACTTTTCTCTCTGAATTTGATGCACAATTGTGTTGACCACCACCGGATATGCACCATCCGTGGTCCATTGATTTCTGTTGCTCGTCAGCTGCCCACCTCCCATCAGCAATCCCAATTCTGATGGAATGACATACAATCCTGACGGAAGTCTGGTGGTGCTGGTGTTTCTGGACATCAAGTCCCAGAAATAATTCAAGCCTACTATAATGTCTGGCTTGAACTTGCACTCTGTCCCTTTTCCTTTGGGAATTCTGTCTGCAAAGTAACTCTCATCCGGGAAGTACTTCTGCAGATACTTTTCGTCCTGTTCTGACACAGGCACTTTGACTTGTTCTGTGGTCAATGTCGGGACCACATCAGCCACCATATCAACTTTCTGGCCATTTCTGAGCCGCATTCTGAATTCCACTTGCTGTACCACTTTATAGTGCGGCTTTTCATTTCCGAAAGTGTACACCTGGATGTGGTGTTCACCTGTACTCTTCAGATTGAGTTTCTTGGCCACTTTCTCTGACATGTACGTTCCCTGGGATCCTGTGTCCAAGAACGCTTGAATCTGTAGTGGTGGCTGTTCAGGCTCCATCTCTGTATCCATTTCTGAAGCCTCAATCACGGTTCTGGCTGTCATCAGCATTGACATATTTCTGTTTACTGACAGGTTCACTGACGTATTCTGTTGCTTTGAATTTGGTTCTTTAACCACTGTGCTGGATATGGTTTCTGTCTCTACCATTTCTGGTCCAGCTTCTTCCACAGTGACACAATTCACTGTAGCCTTTCTCTGTTGGCTCTGTGCTGGTCGACCGGCCGTCGGCACAGACTTTCTGCCATTGTTTGCTGATTGCTGGCCATTCTGTTGACCATTCGCTCTGAACGCTGGAATTTGCCGTCCAGCGTTTCCATTGCCATTGTCACCAAATTTCTCTGGGCACACCGCAGTGTGGTGCCTATTGGACTTGCAATAGAAGCAACTTCTCGTAAATTGACATTGATTCATGTAATGCCCTTTCTGCAGGCATCTCAGGCATCGCTCTGCCTTTGACAAAATCACTCTCCTTTCTCTGGCAGTTTTGAACTTTGGACACTTATCGTTAAAGTGTAATTGCTGTGTGTCATTGCAGAACACACACGGCCTCCCAGGATTCATGAATCCAGCCTGTGGTGCACTCTGACCATTCTGGATCACAGACATGCTCCCTGTGCTGGTCCTTGGGTTCTCTGGCCCTCTGAATCGATTCCCATTGCCTTGGAATCGATTATTGAATTGCTGTGCGCGTGGATTATTCCCAAATCCCTGGCGCGATTGCTGAACTGGTGCCTCAGTTTGCTGTGCATGCTGTACAGCCTCACTGAGCGCTAGCTGCTTGCCAAACAGCTTTCTGAATATCTCCACCGTCAAGGCTTCCTCAGTTCCCTGTTCCTTCTGGATTTCTCTGAGAACCTCGGGTGGCACTTTCTGTTGTAGCTGGCTCAACAGCATTGGATGTTCCACTGATTCACCCAGTGACTCCAACTGCTGGAGCAGCCTTTCAATTGCATCGAACAAAATTCTCATATCCTGACAGGTATTTCTGGCCTGTCGCAGCTTCATGATATTACTCATCAGCGTGTTTCTGACCACAACTGGCTGGTCATATCTCTTTTTGAGCATTGCAATTGCGGGTGCATAATTCTCTGCTGTCACACTCAATCCACTGATCATGCCAAATGCTGAGCCTTTCAGCAAGCTCCTCAAGTATGAGAACTTGGAAATGTCCTCCAAATCTGTCCGATTGTGGATGTGGGATTCGAACATTTGCCACCATGATCGAAATTTGACAATTTCCCCAGTAAACTGTTCCACTTCCAGTTTCTGTAATTTGACGCTTTTTGCTGTGGTTGCATTGGTTGAACTGGCCCCCGGAGCAGCTCCCTGAGCTGTCAGAGCCATCTGGGCAGCCATCTGCTGTATGAATGCTGTATTGACTTCATACATGGTATTTCCGCTCTGTTGCTGGATCATGTCTTGCAACTCTTCGATGTACACATTCATGGCTACAACTTTCTGTGTCACCAAGTCTGACATATTTGCATATTCCTCATATGAGTCTTGGTATATCTTCTGTTCTTGTTCCATCTGATCGGGTTCGTCAATGTCCTTGACGATGTCCCTCCATGCGTCAAATTGAGTTCTCACTGCAGTCATTGCACTTTCCAATTTTGCACCCTCCTGTTTGATAGTTGCAATCACTCTTCTCATCTCTGTTCTCTTATCTTCCTTTGATGCTTCCGCAAATAGCTCCAGGCCATACTTGGCAAATTCTCTTGCCAATCTACTTTCCACCCTGTGCTTTGCTGGCCCCAGGGTCTTTCTGATGTGACCTGTTGGCGAAACCATTTTTGCTGATGAATTTTTCCTTCACTGTTTATTTTTATAGTGCGTCGCCTGTGACGCTTGTGACGCTTCTCTGCGTCTTTCTGTGCAGTGCTCTGTGCACCACGGATTTGTTGTGCCACGCACAATACCAATGCAGTCCTACAGGCCCCTGACGTGTTCTCACGCGTTGACCTTTACTGCACTGGCACCAGGTGTGTTCCTAAAGCCCCTGACGTGATTGTTTACACGCGTTGACTTCAACACACCGGTCAAATCCACCTGGACAATAAACAATTTATTTGCCCAGCAGTGTGCGCCCAAAGAGGGTCCGTACACACTCTTCCTGAGCGCTCTGGCGCTCTTTCTGGCACGCCTGTGTGCCTTGTGACCACGCCAGCCACTTGCTTTCCTGAGCGGCTCCTGTGCCGCTGTGCGCAGTGCTGCGCTTGCCGTGTCACCTGTGACACGTTTCTGTGCACTCTGGTGCACTTTCTGATTCTGGGCAGTGTTTCTGTACACTGCTCTGCAATTGCGCCTGTGCAATGCAGAATTTCTGGCACTTTTATGCTGTCTGATCTGATGGTACCGAGCAGGCACAGCGTGTATATTTGATGGGAGCTCCGCAAAGCCCCTACACGCTACCAAGTATCCTAATACTTGGTTTTCAAATCCACTCTCTGTCAGCTACAGCCCTCTGTCAGCTACAGCCCTTTGTACACTGATACCCCTACTTTTGCACTTCCGAGGTATGAGTCCACTCTCACCCAGTGGAGCGAGGGACCTCCGCGAATGCCCAAAAACAGCCCTTTGACTAGCGTGGCTTTGTGGCGATCCTGTCTCCGTCAGGTCACCCTCCCTTGGCATAGGAAGGACGTGCGAGCGGTCACTGGAGTCCAGATGTCCAGGAGCGTCCAGCGAAAGTTTGACCACCGTCCGACAATGACTCCTTGTCAAATGCCGGTGCCGCCCAGCGTCTAGCACCTTGCCAGAACACTGGTGAAAGCTGCCTGAAATCCTGACAGGCTTGTCAGAACTCCAGTGTCCTCCGCGCGTGAGCGTAGAACCGCTCCCAGGATGTAGACAGGAGTGCCGTGACTTTGGCACAGTGCTGTCTGCAAATCAACAGCCAACGCTCAGCCAAGGCCAATTGATGTTCAGCAGGACTTTTGAAGTTCTGCCAACTGCCGCACAATGTCCGTTCCGGCTTGGTGATAGCACAATGTCATGCAATCACCCTGCTCGCTGCGCCATGTGATGAAGCCACCGAAGTCAGCGTCTTCTACCACCGAATCCAGCAGCTCCAAGACCGTAGTGAGAAACGGCCTTTAGAGTGGTTGATTTCCCGTTGTAGCCGAACGTCCACTTGTCGACAGCCAAGTTGAGTTTATTTCGTGGTTGCGTGTTGAAAGGGGTTCGAAATTGTTTCAGGTACTTTATTTGATCAGATACAGCCACATATAAAAGCGCAAAGCCTAGCGAGCTTCCTAGTCGAAGTTTCTATCGCTAGCTTATTTTCGTTCAGAAGCTTGGGGTCCGCAGACTGGAGTAAAAACTCTCAAAGTAGCTAAGACACGGAAATCACGTATAGAAAAACAGCTACAGTAATTTCCTAATACAAATGCACAAATAAGACATAAATGCAACAAATAAACACATCTAGCCGAAACAGTTGCCTTATACTGCGCGTGCATACATTCAAATAATTATGGTAAAGAAATACCAGGTACAAATTGGGCTAATGGAAAAACTATTAATCTTGAGGCGCGAAGTCGGCAAACTCGGCCGATTTACTAATTTGCTTCAATTTGTCAGAAAACATTGACGCACATTGGAACTAATAAATTAGGGTTTGAAACTGTAAATAGTAGTGCAAATGTTCCTAATGACGTAAATAGAATAAGGTATATTCAACATGATAATAATAATCACTTCCTGGAAACGTATGTTGAATAATCTAGTAAAATTGGGACTTATTCGAGGTAAATGGGTATTGTAATTGAGCAGAGTCTTTAATATATTTGATTGAGCGGGGTATTATAATTATTAAGTAAATATAAATAGTTGTGAGCGAGGTTATGACAATTATGCCTATGCGAAGGGCTTTGTACAGTAAATGCTAGTTGTACGCAGGGCACCATTTCTCTATTAGGACGCTGGTCTAGATAATTACGCGGTACGTAAATAATTACAAGATTTGACTTTTGTAAATTGCAAGTAAATAATGCAAATGTATATATAATAATGATCAGAAAATTACGGCGAGTTGAATGAGCCTAATTTCATATTAATACACCTAATAATAACTTATTTGACTTTTTAACCTAAATATTTCACATAAACATATCTTTTACTCATAAAACACTTTCCTAATTAAATATTCTCCATGGATAAATAATATAGTGCAGGAAATATATTTTGATATTTTGCGTGGTAAATAAATATAGTGCATGAAAAGGTAAAACAGTGCAAATAAGTAAATGTGCGAATATGAGCCTAATTATCAATTCTCTGTATTTCTTTATCCATTCATTTTGCCACGGTCAGCACATGTGATGCAGTCAATGGGCCTGTTAGCGCATAAAGTGTGCAACAAAATCAACCGACCAGCTGCGTACCTGAATGGACCTGATAATGGGGCGGATGTGTCGATTGTGACCCATCGTGTGGTCAAGAAGCTGGGGCTGACTGTCAAACCCACCAGTGAGAAACTACATGCTGTAAATGGAACTGCATTGGACACAAACGGTTGTGTCAACATTCAAATTGAATACGCCGGTGGCAAAGCGATGCACACCTGCTTCATATCTGACAACATTGATTATGACATCCTACTGGGTGAGGATGTGCTGCCAAAACTGGGCATCCGCATGACAGCTGCAGATGGAAGTAACCTGTTACCGGAAGCTGACACTGTCAATGCTTCACCTGACATTCGCCAACAAATGGTGCAGCACTGCAACCTGGAAGACGACGATGAATCAGTACTGGTGATTTTTGCTGACAAGGAGGGCCAGCTGATACAAGCTGCCCACGTGCCGCTGTTAGATTGCAAACCGGTCACTGAATTGGTAATTAACAAGCTGCATGAGCTGACAAAGGACGATTGGTTGAAAATGTTAAATATTGGAATGTGTTCTGACAATGATTGACAGAAAGTGGTTGACACACTCTTCACGCTACGTCACGCATTCAGCTCCAACTACAAGGCTGGGACATGCCAGAATGTCGATGAAATTGGCTGTACCGAGGTTGAACATGAAATCGACATGGGAGATACGCTACCGTTCAAAGTACCACCGCGCCGCATTCCACTCAAGTTACGTCCTGAAGTGGAAAAAACGCTGAAAGATTTGTTGGATCAAGGCTGCATTGTGCCGTCGAACAGCAACTACAGCAGCGCTTTCGTTTTAGCAAAGAAGAAGGATGGATCGTGGCGATTTTGCGTTGATTTCCGCCAGCTGAATTTGAACACGAGACGCGACAGCTACCCGCTGCCACATATGGACGACATGCTTGATCTGTGGCCTGGTCAAAAATTTTTTATCCACCCTGGATATCAAGTGCGGCTACTACAACATCAGAATCAAGAAGGAGGACCAGCACAAGACTGTGTTTACTGCCCTCGACCAGCTCTTTGAGTGGCGTTTGGATTGCACAACGCTCCTGCGACATTTCAACGTGCCATGAACAACATCCTGATGGATCACAAGGCATTTTGCCGTGCTTATTTGGACGATATTATCGTTGCTTCTGCAACTTTCGATGAGCACATTGAGCACTTGAAAGCTGTCATCTCCACCATGTGCAATGCTGGCATGAGACTGAATCCCCGCAAATGTCATTTTTTGAAGGACAGAATCCAGTACCTGGGCCACGTGATTAGTGCCGATGGAATCAGTGTTGATCCTGATAAAGCAGCTGCGATTCACGACTACGCGCTACCCATCACCAAGAAAGATGGAGCAGGATTTTTGGGACTCGCCAGCTACATGCAAAGGTTCCATCACAACTTGTCGCATCGTCTCGTGCCGCTACGTAAATTTTTCCAAGTACCGGAAATAAAGGCAGAGAAATCGGAATGGACAGATGAGCTGAAGAAGTTGTTTCAGCAAATTTGCAATGAGATGGGTGACCCACGAAGTTTGGCTATGCCCGTGCCTGGCCGTGACTATGTCATTACCACTGACGCAAGTACAGATGGACTTGGTGCGATGTTGGAGCAAGCCAATGATGCTGGACAACTGCAACCGATTGCAAGCCGAGTCACTGCACCTGCTGAGAAATGCTACTGGGCTACGGAATTGGAAGCTCGTGGAGTGATTTATGCTCTGGAGACATTTCGCCCATACATCACTGGGGAAAAAGTGACTGTGTTCACTGATCACCACCCGCTGACTCACTTGTTCCAGAAGAATAGCCCCTCACATTGCCTATACCGATGGTGCTTAGTGCTACATCAATTTGACGTCACTCTTCGCTACAAGCCTGAGATCAAGAACCAGGTAGCAGACACACTTTCATGCGCACCTGCGGGCACCATTCCTGTTCGCATGGGGGGAGGAAAGTCAATCGATGAACATGAAATGACACTTGACACAGTGTGCAACATTCAAGTGTCACACATGTTGGCAAAACCGGTGACAACAAAGCCTGTTGCTGTGAACAACATTGTTTTGGCTGACAAGAAGGAGAGAGAAGAGATGCTGCAATGGCATCATGAGGGACGATGGGCCGCACATGCAAGCGCGCAGAAGACATATCAGCATCTACGCCCATTCTATTCCCATGCAACTTGGCCGACTCTTGCTACTGATGTACAAGCATACTGCAAGCAATGCAATGTCTGCAAGCAACGATTAACTCGCTACGAGGTGCTGCCGCTACTGCCAAGGCCGCCTCCAGATCAACCACGCCGCCGATGGCACATGGACTATTCCACATTCATGCCAAACTCCTACAAAGGTCCGCGCTACTGTCTCGTCGCCATCGATGCAATGTCGCGCTTCATCGAGGCAAAATCGTGTAATGCGACTGATGCAAAAAATGCTGTCAAGATGTTTAATGAGATTGTGACAAAACACGGAGTTCCTGAAGAAGTGGTTACAGACAGTGGAACGCACTTCAACTGCCATGAGTTCCAGTCAATGCTGCAGAAGCATCAAACCAAGCTACACACAACTACACCTGGCTCGAAGACAAGCAACGGCATCTGTGAATGTGCCATCTGCACCTTACAGGATATTCTCAGAAAGAAACAAGCTGACGATGGTCGAGCATGGAATCTGATACTGCCTGATGCTGTAGCTGCCTACAATGCAACTGAGCACTCGGCTACTGGCGCTACACCTTTTGAAGTCCACTATGGTTCGAAACGTGCAACAACAGGACATGAGTTTGAACCAGCTCCTCCGCTGATTGACTTCTGGAAGTGCATCAACAAACGTGTGGAGGCTGCACAACAGAAAGCTGCCAACACTGCTTTCTCCACCAATCCGAACACTCGCTTCAGAATTGGTGATGCTGTTTTTGTCCGAGACGCACCCGCCATGGGAAGCTGCAAAGCGAAACTCGACTTGCCAAATTCCCGCAAAGGAGAAATAGAATCGTTTCCATCACCAAAGGCTGCAGTGATCAAGTTCACGAATGGCAAGCATTGTACTGTGCCAATCAACATGCTGCAACCCAGATTCACAAAGACTTGATTTTGATATTTGAATATTTTGTGATTGTGTTCTTTCTCAAATTGTATCTCTCACCTTTTGTAAACAAATCTTAATGTGTGTTTGTGATAAGTGCACTTGTGTGAAACCATTTTGTGTGATCTTGTGTGATGTGTTTTTTATTACTCTTTCTCATATCTTTTCTGATTATTCGTGGTCATATAATCTTTGTTTGCCCCCGAGGAGTTAAGTAGATGTATTTGGGTAGATTATGTAAACCCGCAATTATTATGTTTCAATGATTGTTGATTAGGGCTCACTTTGGTTGTGTACTCAGATCAGTTCAGTCTAATAAAGTCCCAGTATACAAACTCGGACCCGGGGTTGAGGGACCCCCTCCTAAGTCCCTCCAAACTATAGCATGCGGTCCGCCAAGTATACGTGATGTATCTTATTCCAGACGAGGGGTATTTCAAGGGGGTTTATTTTTCCTCAGCTCGAAAAGAACTGGGTGTATTTCGGGGGGGGGGGGGTAATTCAAGCGTGGCGGTATTTCGAGGAAAAACGGTACATGTATGCTGACAAATAGTTTCATGACTGTTTTGCATTGTTTACGCTGATAAAAAATAATTCGCCGGTTCAACTTCAAAATTTCAACGAAATTTCATACCCAGATTCAGAAAGATTTTGAGTACAAAAAACGTTAAGTAAATTTTATTACTTTTACTCATGAGTAAACGCGAGAAAAATTATTGGGTATTGTTGAGAAATTTTTGCATCATTTTTCACTAAAAAAATCAGGGTATTCACCAGTACGCATACGTTTGAAATGGTTTGGCACAAGTTATAACAACTCCGAATTCAAAGCGGGTATTTCGAGGAAATACGGCATGTTCAAATGAAATATCTGTGAAAGAACGGGGAAAATAGAACGGCAGCCTCCAATAGAAGGGCAGGTAAAGTAGTTGATGAAAAAATAAAACGGCGCTCTTCTATTAGAAGAAATACGGTTGAAATTCTTTGAAGTTTATTTTGTTTATCCGGGAATGGTTTTTCCATTTACCTACGTCAATGGAGGCCATTCTCAGAAGTAGTGATGGAATGGCGCCATGGCGCTGGCGCCCTTAAATGGTGCCAAGGGGCGCCAACTAGGGCTCGAAACTCGATTTTTTTCAAACTCGAGTTCGAGTCGCAACCCAAAAATTTTTCCGGTCGAGTCGGCGAGTCGAGTCGGTCGAGTTAGTGAAAAGTCGAGTCGAGTCAGTCAAAAATCTCGAGTCTCGAGTCGAGTCGGATGTGTTACATTTTGGAATGATGCTTGCAGAAATTTCAGATACTGGTTTCTCTACCAAAGTTTTCACACACACTTAATGACTTCTAATGCCAACAGTTCATTTTGGTATCAAGATATAGCAAAACTATAACTTTTTGTCACACATTTTCACTCTCTTGATGTTGCCACAAAAAAGTTGCATAAAAAACCAGCCTGGCAATGGAAAAACAACATATTTTATTGACCCAGTTTTTATGATATGTCACAAATATTCTGTAGAATTGCATAGCAATCAGAAACTCAACTTTAGACATCATTCTATGCATACAGCAGACCAATTAATGATATATTTTGCATTTGGCGTCGAAATGCGCGATTGCGCGCAAAAATTTTGAAAAATATGTTTAAAAATTCATATTAAATTAGATATCTTTGACATGATTCAATGGTGAACCCCGACTCGAAATTTGCCAAAATTTCGAGTCGAGTCAGGCCAAAACTTCGAGTCTCGAGTTTGGGCCATATTTTTCCGGTCGAGTCTGTCGAGCCGAGTCGGTACCCAGTTTTATCCTCGAGTCACGAGTCGAGTCGAGTCGAGTCGAGTCGAGTTCGAGCCCTAGCGCCAACGCCATGATGGAATGGATTTTGGCGCCTGGCGCCATTGTTTCTGGCGCCCTTTGGCGCCCGGCGCCATTTTTTCAGATGGCGCCATGGCGCCATTGGCGACTGGCGCTATTTTCTCTGGCGCCCTTTGGCGCCCGGCGCCAATTTTTCTAGTGGCGCCATGGCGCCATTGGCGCCTGGCGCCATTGTTCCTGGCGCTTTTCCATCACTACACAGAAGCAACAACTGCAAATTTATCAGGCGATACGATCACCATGCGCAGATTGTTCGATCTGATAATTAGTGAAAACAACACAACAACGATACGAATACGGCAGAGGTAGAGTATTTATTTACATCGCTTACACTTAAAAACGATACCAAAAACGACTGCAAATCAAAAATCACCAAAGGACCACTTTCTCATTGCGAAATCACCGAAATACGCAAAAAATACTGTCAAAAATGCATGCATCACTGCTAATCTTGACAGCGCTGGTATCATTGGCTCAGTGCCAAGACTTGGCTGCCCTCACAAGTTTGTTCAGCGGCGTCGGCGGCGGCGGCGGCTTTCCCGACATCAGCAAGCTGGGCAACCTGGCCAATCTGGGCAAGTTGAGCGACCTATCCAGGTGACAATCCCAGACACTGTAAAATGCCCTGTAAAATGTCAAATGTCATGCAAAGTGGCAAAAGTCGTGTAAAATACCCTGCAAAATGGATACCGAATTGCCATTTTGCAGTGCTTTTCACACGACTTTTGCCATTTTGCATGACATTTGACATTTGACAGGGCATTTTACAGGGTCTGGGACTGCCCCAGTTTGACAAATCTCGGCGGCGGCGGCATTCCCGGACTGACTGGAGGTTCCGCTACTGGAAGCTCGCCGCAGGATTGCAACAAGAAATACGGATCTAACCCGAGGTCAGATTTTTGAGTTACGACGAAGTGAGCTGTGGAAAGATCTGGCGAGGCGATACGCACGCGTGCATACATTTACCGTATTTCCTCGAAATACCTTTCCCCTTGTTTAACCCCCCCCCCCCCTCAAAATTTCCACTCTGAAAAAAAAAAACCCCGGGGGGGTAATTCGAGGAAAGACGGTATTTAATTATGTACCGTATTTCCTCGAAATACCCCCCTCGTTTAACCCCCCCCCCCCACTCTCGAGACCACTATGAAACAATCACCCCCCCTCGAAATCCCCTCCCCCCAGATTGAGTGTAAAGAGAACGCACATGACAAATACTGCAGTTTGTGTTCTGCGTAGTGCAGAACACACGTTAAAACAATGTCGTAATCACGTTAGAACAGTGTTTATACCATCCACGTACTACTATTAGTCTACAGGAGTCTATACATGTCAGTTATTGATGCATTTTTCTACCCCAGTGTACATCACAAACGACGATTTTGTACTAGGATTTGAAAAAATTTCTGGCGAAATAATACCCCCCTCGAAATACCGCCCCCTCGTCTAACCCCCCCCCCCTCTCGGGACCACTATGAAACATCAAACAATCACCCCCCGAGGGGTATTTCGAGGAAATACGGTAGGTAAATAAACAACCATTTGAAAAATACAGAAAGTCAACCCCGAAGGCATAAATGAAAACAAAAAAAAAACAATGGAGATAATTTGTGAGTTGGGTAGAAAAATCAGTGAAAATGTTGGGTGGGGAAACTGTTAGTGATGGAATGACGTCACAGAGCTGGCGCCGGAGGGAGTCCCCAAATATCGTGTTTTCTCTGCTGGTGTCGTTGGCTCCAGGCGCACTTTCTGGATAGCGCTCTTTTTCTGGCGCTTTTTCATCACTAGTAACCAGAGTTGGAAAAACGTATTTACGTTTACCCGAAATACCCGGTTATTCGGGTATTTATACTTACGTTTACGTTTACGTTTTCCAAAAATACCATTACGTTTTGTTACGTTTTCCTGGCACAATTACCCGGGTACCAGAGAAAACGTAAAAATCCAGCTACACAAAACCACGCATCTGTAAAATGTGCTCTATTACCGCAGTCACATATTGATTTTGTGTAAATAGCTATACCACTGCACCTAAATAATGCCAATTAAGTTGTGTAATTGTCTTTTTGACAGTGAAAATATTGTAAATAAATGCAACCAATGAATTGTAAATGTAATCAATGTGTCAATTTTGGAATATGAAGAGTGTCTAGGAATGTGTTACCTATAAATACAAGCAGAAAAGTGGAATGTGTGTAGGGTTCAAACGATATATCGTATCGAATATCGAATATCGGATATCGACCATTTTTTCATATCGAATATCGAATATCGATATCGAAAATTTTGAAAAAATATCGAATATCGATATCGAAAATTTTGAAAAAATATCGAATATCGATATCGAATATCGACCATTTTTTCGATATATCGAACCTGTATTGTGTCCCTAAATTAAGTTATCATTTTCATTTTGACATATTTATGATTGATCTGATTTGCTTATAGTATTGTATCTGATGAGTAAAAGTACAGTATTTATAATGTTATTTTTGTTGGAGTGCTAAATTTGGAGCTAGAAAATGCTGATATGCTATTTTTTGCAACATGCCATTAAGCAATTAGGTTATAAGTATGAACTGTAATATCTACCAATTGTTATTTGTCTGATACACTTTGGTTCATTATGTTTTTCTTCCATGTTCTACTTTTGACTGATGTAAACCTTTTTAAATCACATGTAACATTCACATTTCAGTAAAGAGATGATTAACCATGTGTGCAACCACATGAAAATACAATATGCCACTTGAAATATGCCTTGCTACACCAAAAGCAAATCGCAATATCGAATATCGAAAATATCGAAATATCGAATATCGAATATCGACCATTTTTCAATATCGAATATCGAATATCGATATCGAGGTTCCATATCGTATCGATATCGAATATCGAGTTTCAGAAAAAAATATCGAATATCGAATATCGATATCGAAAAGTCATATCGTTTGAACCCTAAATGTGTGTATGTATTTCTGTTGTGGATTTTACAATCATTCACTGTTTTGTTTTATTCATATCCTGCTGAAGTTTTGCTGTAATGTAATTTTTCATGAAGAAGTGTGCTAATCCATGTGTTTGCTAAACTGCATGGCCATCAGCACCAACATTTAAATAAACAAATAGACCAACATTCTAATAAGTTTTTTTTGTTTGCTATGAAATGTAAGTGAAAAATGTGGATGGAAATTATGTAGGTATACATTGTTGAAAATGTCACAACAATGGTTTTTTCAGAAGCTCTGCTCATATGGGGCACTTCTTGAAATTTTTACGTTTACGTTTTATTTTACGTTTTCCCCGGTATTTTAAAAATACCTTACGTTTTAGTATTTATACTTTTGATTTGGAAAACGTATTTACGTTTACGTTTACGTTTTTCAAAAATACCAGTATTTGTACAACTCTGCTAGTAACTGCGCCTGATCTAAATATTCATGACGTTAAAGCGGGAATTAGAGCTCAGCGTCGATTCGACGTGAAATGACGACGTGAAATGATGTCGTGAAATTAATTACACAAGTGTGGATCATGCTACAGGTCTACAATTTTCTAAGGATAATATATGAATCAATACCTTAATCGTGTCCAATACTGAGTGTTATCAGCCACAACTAGAGCGAATTGAAAAATTCAATTTTTATCATTTCACATCATCATCATTTCACGTCACAGTGTCAGGGAACAACTTGACATTTCACGTCAGACTTTTGCAAGCAATAGTCTGACGTGAAATGTCAAGTTGTTCCCTGACGTAAAATGATGACGTGGAATGATAAAAATTGAATTTTTCAATTCGTTCTAGTTGTGGCTGATAACACTCAGTATTGGACACGATTAAGGTATTGATTCATATATTATCCTTAGAAAATTGTAGACCCGTAGCTAGGGTTCAAACGATATGACTTTTCGATATCGATATTCGATATTTTTTTCTGAAACTCGATATTCGATATCGATACGATATGGAACCTCGATATCGATATTCGATATTCGATATTGAAAAATGGTCGATATTCAATATTCGATATTTCGATATTTTCGATATTCGATATTGCGATTTGCTTTTGGTGTAGCAAGGCATATTTCAAGTGGCATATTGTATTTTCATGTGGTTGCACACATGGTTAATCATCTCTTTACTGAAATGTGAATGTTACATGTGATTTAAAAAGGTTTACATCAGTCAAAAGTAGAACATGGAAGAAAAACATAATGAACCAAAGTGTATCAGACAAATAACAATTGGTAGATATTACAGTTCATACTTATAACCTAATTGCTTAATGGCATGTTGCAAAAAATAGCATATCAGCATTTTCTAGCTCCAAATTTAGCACTCCAACAAAAATAACATTATAAAATACTGTACTTTTACTCATCAGATACAATACTATAAGCAAATCAGATCAATCATAAATATGTCAAAATGAAAATGATAACTTAATTTAGGGACACAATACAGGTTCGATATATCGAAAAAATGGTCGATATTCGATATCGATATTCGATATTTTTTCAAAATTTTCGATATCGATATTCGATATTCGATATTTTTTCAAAATTTTCGATATCGATATTCGATATTCGATATGAAAAAATGGTCGATATCCGATATTCGATATTCGATACGATATATCGTTTGAACCCTACCCGTAGCATGATCCACACTCGTGTAATTAATTTCACGACATCATTCCACGTCGTCATTTCACGTCGAATCGACGCTGAGCTCTAATTCCCGCTTTAAAGTGACGGTAAAAACCACTTAAACTCACATCATAAAACTGAATTAATTTTGGGTATCACTCCGATGACCAACGAACAAAACCCTCTATTCACACGCAGATGCCAAGGAAAGCTGGATTCGAGCGTGATAGTCAGTGGTTTGGCGTCAAAGTCCGGCCTCCCACTGGACATGTTCGCGGGCGGCGGCACCCCGGCGGACATGTGCGCACAGAGACAAGAGGAGAACACTTGGGACACTCTGATGAAGGCTATCAGGACGGGCAAAATTAACAACGCGGCAGTGTGCAAGTACGTGCACTCTGACTTTTTACGCACATTGGAGAGTGCAACTGCTGATTCCGAACACAGATTCTCTATCAGAGAAACACAAATAAATGTAGAAGAAACTAGCAAAAATAACAAACAGGTACAAGGCGCTTTTGGCGCTAATGTTTACGCTAGTGCCAGTCGCCAAAAACGTGATGGTAAAATGGCGCCAAGCGTCACGGCGCTTTCTGAGACTGTGGCGCCACAGAAATTTAGCGCCAAGGCGCTTCTACATTACTATTCAACTAACAACTCTCTTGCCACTATTTACGTCGCGGTATAGCGAACAATAAACATTCATTCAGGGCGGCTATTAACAAGGAGAAGCGAGAGTGCGAGCGCAACCTGAAGACAATGTGCGAATTGCTGAACAGTAACACCCAACTATCCATGCAGTCTATGTGAGTCGTACTTACATGCAATGAATGGCGCCCTTAAAGATAAACCTGGGGTCCATTCCGCAAGTGGAAAAGTAAAAAAAACCATCTGAGAAGTGAAGTTAACTTCTTACTTTACACTTCACTCAGGCTTAAACTTTTTACATGCCATTTCATTTCTCACTTCTTCATTTTATCTTACGTCTCTACTTGCGGCAGAGGTATCTTGAATTTAGACCCTCCGAGTGGTTGGATAGATAGCTGAGCGGCCTTCGGGATCGGGATAGATAGATAGCTGGAAAAAATTTGGAGGGGGGGGGGGGTTGGGGGGGGTTGTGGTGTTCGATATATAGGTAGGCTATTTCAGGGTGTAGAAGGAATAAAATGGAGAAAAATCGCTAAAAGTAGGTGTAAAAAAGCTCAAAATCGGTATATGAGAGCATATAGTACTAAAAATAGCTGAAAATAGGAACAACAACTAGTATTTTGGAGGTGAAAATGTATAAAAAGGTATGAAAAATATCGATTTTGAGCGAAAATTGGGGTATAGTTTCTCAAAAAGCGCTCCAGATAGGTAGATAGCTGAGCGATTTGGGGGGAGGGGTTAGGGGGTAGTAGCCCAAAATTTTGCCCCCGGGATAGATAGATAGCTGAGCGGCCTTCAGGATAGATAGATAGCTGGGCGGTTTGGGGGGGGGGGTAACCCCACCATTGGATACCCCTGACTTGCGGAATTGGCGTCAGGTCCCAGTCCCAGAGCCTGTGATACATATAATGCCAAATGTCCCACCCACAGTAGTTGGAAATCTCGGTTGTCAACTAGTGTGCGTATGGCCAATATGTCGAAAGTCATGTAAAATGGCAAAAAAAAAACTTTTTTACTGGCCATTTGACACTTTGTCACACATTTAACATGTGACATGTCTGGAAGTGGCCCCAGAGCGAGACTTACACACTACCCCCCATTTGCAGCTTGGACCCGTGCCTGGCCAAGCTGGTGTTCAACGGCGCGTCGAAGTCAAAAGCGGACAAGACGCTCGAGCGCGCCTGCCAGCAGATCGGCGACACGGCCAGCGGCAAGTCGGACGCCACCGGCCTGGTGCCAATCCCAGACCCTGTGAATTGCCCTGTCAAATGTCAAATGTCACGCAAAGTGTCAAAAGTCATGTGAAATGCCCTGCAAAATGGCAACTCGGTTGCCATTTTGCAGGGCATTTTACATGACTTTTGACACGTTGCATGACACTTGACATTTTACAGGGCATTTTACAGGGTCTGAGACTGCCCCAGATCGACACGCTTGTCGGGGGTGGCAGGGATCTGGCCGGGGCGGCCGTTGTTAATAAGTTGCTGTCTGGCGCCGGGTAGACAAATGTTTATATTGTTTTTGTTTTGTATGATTTGTTTTTTAAATGGGATTGCTGAAATGAGTGAGTTTTTGTGTTGTCATACCGAGTGAACTTCGCAGGTATTTCTTCTCTTACTTATCACTGACATGTATTTGTAAATGTGCTCGCCACCTCAGTTTCATTTGGCATTGCTGTTGTGTATTTACGTAATTTTCAAATGAAAAATAGAAAATTGAGCACTCTTAACATTGTATTTTCCATCGTATCACGTGTACAAAAACATGTCAATAACAATTATTTTGAGAGAATTAAAATCATCGTTTGATCGCTAAATTGTGTGCATGTAAACATCTATGTATACGGCGACCGGCTTTCTAAATATAAATATAATCTTTTTAAACCGTGAATTTCGATAAAACGATACACAGCACGGCTTCATTTGTTTTAATACAAGTGATGTCATATAGGCAAATAATGAAAACGCGATTATTACGCCAGACACCCGTTTGCCGCACTAGCAAATGTGTCGAAATTACAGCAAATCCTTGAATAAGTCCCATCCCTATTGACCACATAAAAACCTGCTCTGTCTTGGATGGGTGATGCTGATGAACATAAATTTTAGTTGAATTGAGGTACTGCAAACTTGAGCAAATTGTTAATGGAGGAACCGATTGGCACAATCAATTGATTGCAAACTCTCTTGAAAATTCTGATAAAATAACACCACGCCATACCTCCAGTCAAAAAAAAACTGATTCAAAAATAGCCCCCCCTACCTGTGAACTTATTCGAGGATTTGCTGTAGATTTGAATTTAGCATAAATTCTTGTTGTGAGAAACTGTAAAAATGAAAGAATAAACAACCTTCTCTAACTTGAATGGGTGAAATTCGGAATATGAATTTTTTTCTTTTCAAGTGGATAGTATGCAATGATGTTCAGAGATGATCCACATCTGTGGTGCATGACCTAATAGGCCTATTGTGCGGACGGGCGTCAATTTCGCAATTAGATCAGTGACAAAGAAGGGTGGTGAGTGGCTTAAAATTTAGTTAAAATTCGAGTGCTATGTTTGGTGTTCATGAATTTGTGTGACAATGTAAGGAGGGTTCAGAGGGGATTGACGTCCAAGATCGGGAGTGGCATTTAAGAAATTGTTCAGATCGTAAAGTTTTTCTCTGATTTTCCACAAAAATGGTCTAAAATACACCTGAATGCCATAAAAGTGGCATAAAAAAAACACTGGAGGTTTCCGACCACATGTCTTAGTGCAAAGTCATATATTACTTTTTTATCATTGCCACTAATTTTTGTGGGATCGGGATTGGGGTCACGGGACTAGGGTTGGAAAAAAAACGTTTTTTTTTAACTCGATGTTTTTTTTAAAAGCTCCCAGATATGACCTAGTGTCAACATATATAGGTATATCAGACACTGGCAATACTCTGTGATGTTAAATATGACCATATAATGGCTGTGGAGCCATGGGATAGCATTATAAGTGGTGATTTGTGTCAAAAATATCCATTTTTGTCGACATATCGTTTGTATATCGCCTTATAGTCGAATGTTTGTGACTTCAGGTAAAGTTTGGCACGGAATGGTGATCAAACAAGGTTATAAAAGGAGGTTGTTACTTTGGGAGTGAAGTTACACACTGTGGAGGTACATGGAAGCACATTACCTCAATATTATATATTACAGCAACATATGTCGGCTTATTCACCCATGGTAGCACATAGAAATGGATGTTTTGATACTAAAAATGCAACAAAACCAATGAAAACAACCACCAATGTCAATTTGTGTGTGAAATTGCGCGCTTGCGCGCAAAAATTTTGCAAAATACCTAGTGCTTAGTACTAAAAATTTCGGTCGATGTTTTTTTAAAAAAAAAAAACATTTCGGACGTCATGTTTTTTTTATAAAAAAAACGTTGTTTTTTTTAAAAAAACGTTTAAAAAAAAACATCGGCCAACCCTACACGGGACACAGATTTGAAATTTTTTCGGGATCGGAACCGCTAAATACCGACAATTTTCCGAGATTCGGGATTGGGATCTCGTTTGAACCATAGTTGTAAGTTCACTTCACGCTTACCATCTATAACTTGGTTGGCACTAACCACTTTTCTTGTCAACTTGCGGAATTGGCCAGAGGTACTCAACGATACGATACAATACAAATCAACATTGGCACTTAAATAGACGTTTCAACTTTTAAGAGTACAAACATAAATCAACAATATTTCCATACGGCTACAGTGATTGTGCCCGCGCAAAATTATAACTAAATTAGCGACAAAGCGATGCATTGCACTACCTGTACAATTTAATACTTTAGAAATTATCCATGGTATAATACATGCATTTATATATGTGCGTTGTGCTACCGCGGGCACATCAGGGGTTTAGTAGGGGGGGTTGGGGGGGGGGGGTTACCCCCCCCCCCAAATCCGCCAGCTATATATCTATCTATCTATCCCGGAGGCCCGCTCAGCTATCTATCTATCGCGGAGGCAAAATTTTGGGCTACTATCCCCTAACCCCCCCCCCCCAAATCGGCAGCTATCTATCTATCTGGAGAGATTTTAAAGAAATTTTGCCCCAATTTTCGCTCAAAATCGCTAATTTTCGTACCATTTTATAGTTTTTCATCTTCAAAATTCTAATTCATGTTCCGTATTGCCTATTTTCGGCTATTTTTGTACTGTATGTACTTATATACCTGTTTTTAGCTGTTTTTCTCCTACTTTGAGCGATTTTGTAGCCTTTTCTTCATTCTATAACTTGGCAAAGCCTATATATTGAACCCCCGCGAACCTCCCCCCCAAATTTTTTTCAGCTATCTATCTAAAGCTTTTCAGTCATGCACACAGAAGATGTATTGACAAACTATTAGTCTACGGGACAAGTCATATGCATGACAGATAAGGATAGAAGGTACGAAACTATCACTATCGAATATTATGAGGAAGAGTAAGGGAAGGGCGTAACCCACCAAGGGTAGGGTCCTGTATCCCAATAGCATGTAATAATAAATCCCTCCGGAGGAGCGATTTACTATCTATATGAACCCCCGCGGGAGTCCAAATCTACAAAACCCCTGGGGCACATCCTACTTAAGGCTAGCAAGTTTTGACAGGCCCTTATCTATGTATTTACCTGGGCTAAACGAATACTAAATTCAAAACTTTCGGAAATTACACTCACATGGGCAGAATGGCAATTATCCAATTTATCAACCTATATAAACATAAATACTACAGTACCGCCATGTTTCACGATCGCAAATGCAAAACCGTAATCGCGAAATCGTAACTGCAAATCGACGAGTTTTCAAACCGTTTTCACCAAAAACAAAGGTTTTTGGAGTGAAAATGTTATGCGCACGCGTACGGCTGAAAATAATAGTTTTTTACAACCCCGTTTCAAAACCCTTTTAATAAAGTTAAAAAAATATGGTTTCGAGTCGACATATGCACCTAGCTATATAAGACACGTCTTGTATGACAGTACGATGAAATAATTTTAGTGAGGTTTCAACTAGCCATAAATATAATGACTGTGGTGCCATGAGATAGCAATATTTAGAAGTGGGAATTCCTGCCAAAAATACATTTTGGTTGACTCGTTATGTATATCGTCTTTCAACGATAGTTTTCTTAAAAACCGTAAGCAGGCTTAGTTAAGATTTCGCGCGACCGGATTTGCATAAATAAATATAGCACATAAATAATCTTCCACTTAAGTCACCTGAAATTTTAACCCCCGCTACTCAGAGTGAATTTTCTTTCCCTTCACCACGCCATTCAGTCCATGGACCCCGTGGGGTTCCTTGCTTGGCACTTTGCCAGCTGGCGCCTGCTGCTGCACCCGTCTCTTGCTGATGTAGGCCATGTAAAAGTAGCGCACGAACAGCACGAAGTAGGTGGAGTACATGGCGAAGCAGAAGTACATGTTGGACAATTCGATTTTGCACGGATGTCCAAGGAGTGTCTCCTTTATCGTGATATAACACACGGTGCACCCGACCACCATTTGGCTGGGTTGAATGGGAAAATTGGTTATGGAAGATTTTTTAAAATATTATGTGATCACTACTAAATATTTACTGATCTATTTGTGTGAAAGACAGACTAGCTTATAAACTAAAACGCTGAATCCTTTCACAATTTTTGGAATGAATGACAGCTCGATGCATAAACAGTGATTGAAAGTCATTTAGGGCTCCCACACACTAGTTGACATCAAAAAAATGTCAACTAAATTCAGCTAGATTTTAGTTAATTATGTGATTTCAACATACCTATGTGATGGAGCAGAGTTTATTTAGTTGACATTTTTTGCGATGTCAACTAGTGTGTGGCCCCTTACTCGTTCAAGCATTGGGCAGCGCCAAATTTGCGCAAATGTATTTCTACATTCCCCATTCCACCCCCCCCCCCAACCCACCTAATCTGCAAGGTCGTAACACCGGCACTGAGCCACTTTGGCGGGCGGGTAGCTAGCACGCTGGTGCCGGCGTAGTAGGCGTACATGAGCGCGTGCACGCAGTAGTTCATCCAGGTGAACCAGCGACCGGCGCAGGTGTGCGCGCGTACCGCGTGCCAAGTGTAGGAGAGCACGGTCGCGTGGTGGAACCAGTGCAGGAAGGTCACCGGTCTGCGAGGGGCGTATATACCCACTTGAATGGGGTCACGGCTGGGTTTCATCGTACATATTTGTATAGCGCGGGGGTTCAATATAAATATATTGTTTTTCAAGGTTTAGAAGAAGAAAAGGGGGAAAATGGCTGAAAATAGGTTACAAATCGCTGAAAACAGGTGAAAAATTATTTTGTTTCATCGAAATTATACCTGAAAATACGCGATAACCTACGTGAACTAGTAATGTGAAAATCGCTATGATTGTATGAAAATTAGCGATTTTGAGTGAAAATTGAGGCAAAAGGTTTCAAAAATTGCTAAGATTGTATGAAAATTAGCGATTTTGAGTGGAAATTGAGGCAAATTGTTTCAAAAATCGCTTATAGATAGATGTCGATTTGGGGGTGGGTCTAGCGATAGTAGCCAAAAAATTTGCTTAGGGATAGATAGATATTTAGCTGGAGGGCCCCGGGGCATGAGAGATAGCTGGAGCGTTTCCATACTGAACCCCTGTATAGCGCTGAAAGACATAAACCGAAAAATTCGGTTTTGTAATTTCCGGCACCAGGCAACAGACTTTTATTATTTATCGGTGGGATCATTCTTCAGCATACCCTAGACCAAGCTGGAAAGTTGAACGATATCTGTAAAACTGTAAAAAGTCGCCCAAAACTGCCCGCAACCGTCGCCTACCTCTTTCTCAACACCAAAAACGCGGTGTCTCCCAATTCCAAAACCTTGCTCAGCGCGAACTTCTCCTCCCAAAAGGCGGCGAAACTATTGCCAATGTCAACTGTGCACACGCTGGGGGTGAACCCATAATTTGTCAACACATGAATCAACTCTGCAGTGCAGCGCCAGGCGCCCAGCGCGCTGAACACCGCCAGGGCCACGTTCCACAGGAACAAACAGCCGCGCAATTGGAACGCGGCCCTGTGGCGCATCAGGCGCTGCCCCAGCACGATGCCTGATAGGTAGACTGTGATAACGATAAGTGAGGCCGGCCAGAAGTAATTCTGCGAGTGAATTTTTTATTGATATTAAGGGATGGCGGAATGTGGATATCAGCAGTTTCCCCGCTAGGGCGTGAGTTTTAGGATAAGTTTTACCTGTCACTGGAGAAGATTTGAAAAAGTTTCGAAAATATCTTATGCACTGCATCTGGTGCCTGTCCCAGGCCTGTAACATGTAAAGTGTAAAAGACCCTGTAAAATGTCAGGTGTCATGTAAAAGCCACTTTAAAGTGGCATGTGTATCCAAAACTAATTGTATCGTATCCAAATCCCATGTATTTGTATCCAGATCTTATGTTCAAAATTAAGATTTGGAACCGATACAATTCGCCACTTTACAGGGCCTTTTACATGACACCTGACATTTTACAGGGTCTTTTACATGACACAAATTTTACATGGTATGGCACTGCCCCTGGCTACAAAAAACTCAACCCAGAAAAACCGAAACCACGCAAAGAGAATGAAATTCACCTACCCACAGGAACATCGTGGTGGGTTCCACATCGAAATTTTTCTCAAAATCGAACACATATCCATCATATCTGGCCGCGCCAACCGTCCCATCTTCATTAGTTTTAGGCCCACTTAAGCCCAATTTTTCCATTGTCCTGGTTCGATTTTTTGGCACAAAAGCGTCCGTGAGCGGTAAAAATATAATTGAGCTCGAATAGGGTTAGAAAATAAGTTTAGTAGAGATTATTGCGGATTTTTGGTGAATGGTTAAAGTAGGAGGCAGTGAAATTTGTTTGAGTGCGGGAATCCTGTTTATGCGGACGGAATTATGGCTGGGAAATAGACAATCGTTGAGAAAAATTTTGAATATTTAAATGTCATGAATTTGACCAAGCCTGCAAAAAATTCAATTGTGAACACGTCCGATTAAACATCTGGTATTATTTATGTTTACATAAACATTTACACTTTTGGGCCCCCACACACTGGATGTCAACTGAATTCGTGTCAACTAAATGTCAACTGAATTTAAGTGATACTGTGATTTCAACTTATCTATCTGATAGAGCATAGTTAGTTTTACATCATGACACTTCATTTTCATTGTTCCTGTTAAGTGTGATGCTTTTTACAAACTTCTTGTATTATTCAATTGACACTGAGTTGACGCGAATTTGCGATGTCAACTGGTGTGTGGGCCCTTTACAGCATGGAGCATGATCACTATGGTGCGTAGTCAAGTAAAAACGATCGTTAAGTAAATAACAAAACAGTTGTTATTCTTTGATGAGATCTGTGAACCGGCAACCGAAACACAACCGCGTAACTAAGAAAATGAATCAAGCATGAGCTGTGTTATACGCGATTCCATGCGGAATATTTAAATGCAAAATAGAATTTGGAAATTCGTCACTGCGCAGTAGAGCGCAGCTGGGTATCTTTCACCCCCCCCCCCCGGGCGGTTGGATAGATAGCAAATCGCTCCTCCGAAGAGATAGATTTTTTTAGATAAAATAGATTTATGTAGGTAGATAAAAAATTATAATGTTGGGCGAAGTTGGGGGGGGGGGGGGTTGGTGGCTTCATATATAGGCTTTTTCAAGGTGTAGAGGCAAGAAATTTGAGAAAAAATCGCAAAAAAATAGGGGAAAAAGGTAGCTAAAATAGGTACACAAGCACACATATAGCAAAAATAACTGAAAAAAGGCTATCAACTAGTGATTTTGAAGGCGAAAATCTATAAAGAGGTACAAAAATTATCGATTTTGAGAAAAATGGGGGTAAATTTTCTCAAAATCCCATTCGAGTACCGCCGGAGCGCAGAATTTCACCCCCTCGCATTAACAAATGTCCATATCCATGCCATTGCTAAAAACACCCGCGACTGTTAAAAGGCACCGGGTCTGCCAAGCAACCAAACGGGGCCAACCTCCATTTCGAGCGGGCTGTTCATTAGTCTGTCAGCGAGTACATACATACAAATCATTGTGATGGATTATAGGTTCATTATAGGGCCGGGCCGGAGCTGCGCGCTTTCATGCGGCACTAGACATTATCGTACGGATTCGATTACTGCGACGTGCGGGGAAGGTGCGGTTACGCATGACGAACGTCAGTGAGACAAAAAAGTCTGAGCTGGGTTTTAGAAATGTCCATTGTCAGTGGGCACTATGTCCATGAAGAATCGTTCTCGGCGAAAAGAGCAGACAAATTAGTCATATTGGTATATCTAAAAGTATAATGCTGTCTACGTGGAGCTAGGACTGTTTGATGTTCACATGCGCATACATGTCTGGCGCGTAAGTCTTCAAATATTCAAGGCATGCATCAGAGTTGTTAAAAGTACTGAACTTTTTTCAAAGTGAACGTGAGTAAAATACTTTTTTTTCTGGGAAAACGTAAAACTGAGTATTTTTCTCTCACAGAAAACGTAAAAATGAGTATTTTTCTCACAGAAAACGTGAAAGTGAGTATTTTTTCTCACAGAAAACATAAAAGTCAGAAATTGTGTAAATTTCTACTCTAGAATACATCAAAAGACGTGTGGTTTCTCCCGATAAGTATTTCTTAGGAAAATGTCGTATTTTTGTTACAATCTGTCTGTCAAAATGTCGGTTTGATGTCCCGTTAAAATACATTTTCGTTACTCGCGTACATTCAAAAAGTACGCGAGTAAGTGTGTACCGGTATTGTTTACGGGAGGAAACGTAAACGTATTTACGCAATACTAGGGTTGGCCGATTTTTTTTTTTTTTACGTTTTTTTTTTTAAACAACGGGTTTTTTAAAAAAAACATGACATCCGAAAAGTTTTTTTTTAAACATCGGCCGAAATTTTTAGTACTAAGCACTACCGTATTTCTCCGTTGATAGCACCCCCCCATGCATAACACCCGGGGTGTTATATAGTTTTATAGCACCCCGGGGGTGCTATACAAATGTTCAAAAAATGGCTCAAATTGAATGGTTTGAATACTGTATTTGGTGCCACTCATTGTAATTCCGCATTACAGCACCTGCACCACGCATATTTTTTCCATTGAATTAGCTGCGCTGCGAACCAAAACAATAGGTAGGGGTGTTTGTATTTAGAAAATGAGAGAACACGGTAATTTTTATGCTCTTTTTTGCTGTATTGTTCGGTTCAATGTAAATTCCATGTATAGCACCCCCATTGACCTAACACCCGGGTGCTATACAAGTTTTTAAAAAGTTCGCTGAAAATTGCTCCGATTTTGTATAACCCCCGGGTGCTATAAACGGAGAAATACGCAAGCGCGCAATTTCACACACAAATTGACATTGGTGGTTGTTTTCATTGGTTTTGTGGCATTTTTAGTATCAAAGTACCCATTTCTATGTGCTACCATGGGTTAATAAGCCGTAATATGTTGCTGTAGTATATAATATTGAGGTAATGTGCTTCCATGTACCTCCACAGTGTGTAACTTCACTCCCAAAGTAACAACCCCCTTTTATAACCTTGTTTGATCACTATTCCGTGCCAAACTTTACCTGAAGTCACGAACATTCGAATATAAGGTGATATACGAACGATATGTCGACGAAAAATAGATATTTTTGACACAAATCACCACTTATAATGCTATCCCATGGCTACACAGACATTATATGGTCATATATAACATCACAGAGTATTGTCAGTGTCTGATATACCTATATCATGACACAAGGTCATATCTGGGAGCTTTTAAAAAAAACGTTTTTTTATAATAAAAAACAGAGTTAAAAAACGTTTTTTTTCCAACCCTACGCAATACTCGAGTAAACGTAAATACCTTTTAACAACTGTGGCATGCATGCATAGTTTTGTTTTACATAACCAAATGAAACCTTAACTATAAATATTACGCAGCGACTGTCATACACAGAACACTGTTGTTTGGGAAGCAAATCGGCACGTAAAAGGGCGCAAAAATAATGGTGTATTTATAGGCTCACGGGAATTTCCAACGCAGAACAACATTGTGTCGCGCAGTTTCTGCGCGACACAATTTTGTCGCGCAGGTAGTGATGGACGGGCGCCGTGGCGCTGGCGCCATTTAAGGGCGCCAGAGTGTTGTACCATTGCACCACTTGTAGACAACAAACTTTTGTTGCGCAAAAAACTGCGCGACAAAATGTGTGTCGTGCACAAGTGGTGCAAGCGTACAACACTCTGGCGCCCTTAAATGGCGCCAGCGCCACGGCCCCTTCCATCACTACCTGCGCGACAAAATTATATCGCGCAGAAACTGCGCGACACAATTTTGTTCTGCGTTGGAACTTATTCCGACCCGTATTTATATTACAATTTACAATCTAACCGCGGTCCGAGCGTTACAAGGATATTATTATTTTTGAAATATTTTTAGGTTTTGTTTTTGTGCACCCAATTAACTATGCTGTTAAGTTAAGTCGAGTTTGTGTGTTTGGTGGTTTGTTTCCACAAGTGCAGTGCCATTTTTTCTGTCGAAACCACCACCTCTGAATACTAGATAGCATTAATAATACTAGTGATGCAGTGATAATAAAAATAATGATGGAATCGTGCCATGGCGCTGGCTCTATTTGAGCTGATTGAGGGATTTGAGGGCGCCATGGTTAGGGTTCAAACGATATATCGTATCGAATATCGAATATCGGATATCGACCATTTTTTCATATCGAATATCGAATATCGATATCGAAAATTTTGAAAAAATATCGAATATCGATATCGAATATCGACATTTTTTTCGATATATCGAACCTGTATTGTGTCCCTAAATTAAGTTATCATTTTCATTTTGAGATATTTATGATTGATCTGATTCGCTTATGGTATTGTATTTGATGAGTAAAAGTGCAGTGTTTATAATGTCATTTTTGTTGGAGTGAACTAAACTTGAAGCTAGAAAATGCTGATATGCTTTTTTTTGCAACATGCCCTTAAGAAATTAGGTTATAAGTATGAACTGTAATATCTACCAATTGTTATTTGTCTGATACACTTTGATTCATCATGTTTCTCTTCCATTTTCTACTTTTGAGTGATGTAAACCTTGTTAGAATCACTTGTACCATTCACATTTAAGTAAAGAGATGATAAACCATGTGTGCAACCAGATGAAAATACAATATGCCACTTGAAATATGCCTTGCTATACCAAAAGCAAATTACAATATCGAATATCGAAAATATCGAAATATCGAATATCGAATATCGACCATTTTTCAATATCGAATATCGATATCGAGGTTCCATATCGTATCGATATTGAATATCGAGTTTCAGAAAAAAATATCGAATATCGAATATCGATATCGAAAAGTCATATCGTTTGAACCCTAGCCGTGGTGCCATTTTGTACTAGGCGCCCTTTTTCTGTGGCGCAATTGGCGCCTTTTCTGTAGCGCCCTGGGCGCCTGGCACACAGTCCATAAAGGGCGCGAGTATGTCAGCGTGGGCAAATTATTAAAACGTGTTTTAATTTACAAGCTTGTGAAGTGTGATACACTACAATTAATGTATTCAAAGCTTATAAAATAAAACACTATACTGGTAAAGAGTGTCGGCTTATGTCAACAACATACGATGAAAGGCAATATTTTTACAATGAGTTGACATAAAAATGCTTCTTCAAGAAGAAATCATACCTACTTATGTCGTCATTTCTTGAGTCAACAGCTAATATCTTATGAAAATACACATACAAACGTAGTGTGAATAGTGTTTAAATATTTACTATCGTATTTAAATATTGTAAACACTATTTAAATATTGTAAATAGTATTTAAATATTATAATATAGGCTAGCTCATACACTTACACCGGGGGTGGGACTCATATTTGAGCAGGAAGATTTTATGTTTTTTCACTGTTTTATTCTGTTCACTGTTCAGTGTTCACATGTTTTATTCAGTGATTTAACATAATCGCAAAAAAAAGACCTTTTACATTGAAAATTAGATTTTGGATGGACATCAAATGAGCAGCAACGCACCCCGAAATCTAAAAATCAACACGTAACAGACACCTTTTTTCTAACTCTAGTCTGGCACACAATTTTCACAATTCCAAAAAATTAAAATAAAGCATTATTAGCCATGATGAAGTCAAGCACCACAAGTGCGGAATTTACCAGCAGTCACAAATGAACTGCGAAGCTCCCGCAAACTTTCAGGTGTGCTAGTTAGAGTAAAACCTTCATACTCCCTCCCTCGGAATGTCAGCCTGTCTGAGTGTAGCAATACTGTGCAAATATTTTCGACAATCGACACACGGCACTCGCAGACTTGCCGCATTGAAGCCAGTGCGAGGGTTAAAGCGGGGCGGTTTCCGTTTGGAAATACCGCGTACATAAGTACGTATCGCAAAAGTTGCCATGCCGGGGCGCTAAAAAGCTTTTATCTCAAATGGAACATTCGGCTGAATATTTGGACCACAATAGTAGCCGCAAGTGTACACTTTTCAGTTTTAGTGCACCTTATTGATTTTCCAGCCAACCCGCGGCTGCACATGATCTACATAAGGGGCAAAATTGTGCACCGCGAGTGAACGAGTAAATTGGCTCCAGCGCGAGAGTGGCGGCGCGTGGCACTCTCAAGGCGCCCTGGGAAGCTACAAGCCATAACCACACAAGCTAAAAGGTGAAGCGCCGTGAGTTGCAAATCCCGCGCCAATAGGTTTGCTCTACCATATGCTTTGAGGAGGAGTCAATTTTGACCACGGCGGCCAGCGCAACACACTAATCCGCTCAATAAGACGCCTTTGTCATGCCGCTTCACAGTAATTGTCCTCCAGCGGAAATATTAAAAAACTTATCCGCGGATATGGCGGCCCAGCGGCAATATAAAAAACATTATCTGCGGAAATGCCAATGTTGTCAGCGGACACGTTTTGGTAGCGCGCGCATGCGCCGCCATGTCGACGCAGTGCGCGGCCGAGTTAAGGCGGCCGTTCACTGTGTCGCCGCGACGCCGCGGGATTTGGTGAAGGGCACCGCGCGGGCCCGCGTATAAAAGCCGCCGCTCGGTTCATATTTGGCAGTTGAACGTTTTTTCCCATTTTCCCTTTCCTTTCCCATTTCCATGCCCCTTTCCGAGAGCACATGAAATGGAGTGTTGAACGAGTTGACCCGTGTCGCGCGGCGACAGTTCCCCAGAAATTAATTGTCAACTCAACACAAACGTTCCTCCTCCTCGGTCGCCAGCCCCTTTGGGAATCTAGCACTTGCTCGCTCAGAGTTCCCGTGGCTGGTCTTCTTGACTGGAACTTGGAAAACGGATTTTGTATGCCCCGTGCATACAACACCAACTAAATAATTATAAAATTAAGCACGTGGACACAATGTTGATGTTTGTGACCAGCTGGTTACACGGAAAATCATTTGAAAAAAATGCAAAATGCCTCGTATTTCACATCGATATGCCAACAACAATGGCGAACCTATCATTGCACATTTTGTTAAAAATCAACAATATCGAAATACACAAAATGGAGATGGCACGTCAAATTTATCGGGTCTGGCTGCAATCGTTCCACTGCGCGGATCCGACAGCCACCTTTGCCGCCGTTTCCAGCGTAAATGTGCCAAATCAAATGGACGACACCAGTACGTTTGCAGAGGGTGCATGCATCTGAAAGAACGTTGGTTTTCATGCTTTATTTTTGGAGTTTTACATGATTGTACCATTTTGTGTATGCGTTTGAATCATGACAGGCGGTCAGAATGGTTCAGCGCGATTGATTTTGATACATGGAGACAATCATGAAGTATTCAGTTGTGCGGGAAGTCCACACGATGGTCACTTGGTGGGCTGCATGCCTATTCCTATCGCAAATGAAATTGTAAAACGCATGCGGGTCGAAATTTCGGAGGAGCTAAATAATGACCCAAATGCAGACATTGCAAAGGTGTGTGGGGTCTTATGCAATGGTTGTGAAATATCATGCCTGCATTATTTATTGTCTGCAACTGTTGTATCAACTCAGATGCGTGAAAAAATACAAGTGTGCGCTGTAGACGCTATATAGGTGCGACAAAAGCTCGGTGCCCTTTTTGCTTATTTCCGACGTCAGTGGATGGGATATGGCCCGCGTATGACATTTGCGCAGCGGCAGCGCTATCGAGAATCATGGTCGCATTTTGGCAGTGTGGTAGCAAAGACGACAAACCATCTTGTAAGTTTTGTATGATAAAAACGCAAAAAATATGATGTAAATATATGTAAATGTACAAATCTCAGGAAGGCAAGCACTCAAACTATCAAACTACATACGGGCGCATGCAGAAGGGCACACTTGCACACCAAATTCACTGGCTGCAGAAGCAAGAAGTGTGCAGTTACACTACGATAGTTACACTGGATTCCGGCACGCAGGTATAATATTATTAGATTTTTTACATGTATTTACAAAGATAAGATAATGAAATGTGCATTCAGGCGCGACCACGCCACCCAAAGTACGTGCAGCTTGATCGAGATTTGCGCCAGACCGAGATTGGGTTGCAAGTGTTTCTGCCAGCCGCACCGATTCCACTTGATAACATTCAACTTGCAACATTGCGGCGGTATTTGCGACGCGTTTCATGGCTGACAATTAGGTGTAGATATGAAGTGCAAAATGGTGTTCACTGATGCGATTGTTTTTTCGTACCTTTATCAACATTTTGTAATATTTACCTACATGAATATGCAACGTACTTATATGAATGTTTTTCATGCCTGCGTCATTCAATACACAAATCACAACTAGAAACCTGTACGCACTGAGTGACACTAAGCAAACAATGCAACGATAATCCCTCACTAATACCTTCCGCGAGGGGTCAACGCGTGCTCAATGCTCATTGGCTAGCCATCTTTTTGCCTAAAAATGACTAAGTCCAATGGCGCGGGAATTGCATATAACCGTGAAGCGCACAGCCACAAAATATACATCAAATACCACTGGCTTAAAACGGGAGGTCGATCCAAGTTTCTCGAGTCGGATTTTCCCAGTCCAAATCTCAGAAATCAAATCACTAGTCTCGAAACCCGACCCGACAAATGAGTCCGGCCCCGACTATCAAGGAAAAATGCAACCCTACTTTCAATGCGAGTCCGGCAATAAGTCCCGATTTTGCAGTCGGAATGTAGATTCCGGCAGCTAGTCGGACAAATACAAATCCGGAAAGCGAACAATCCAAGTTCGAATCCCACAAGAAGGTAGACATTCCCATGAGCCGGTGCATCAGCGCGCGCCGGCAGAACAAACAAATAGAGTGCAAAAGTTAGCACCGACCGGCAGAATTGTGTAACTACGAGTATGAAGTATTCTTCTGTATGTTTACGCGAATGTCATGAATTATTACAGCCAAGGTCATAATTTTAGCTTCACTGTCGCGTCATACGTAAAATAAAAACATAGGTAAGCTGAATAGGCGCGCGGCAGGTTTCAAGCATCAAATACCCGCGAGTGTGACGCACCGCTGCGCGCAGACGCGTAAATATGAAACCACCGCATACGCACGAAATTCGCCGCCTGCCAATACTAAACACCCAGCCGGCGCACCTGGCTGCCAGTGAAGTTTGCCAAAGTTTAAGCGTGAAATACGTACGTCGGTTCAGGCCTATTACGCATGTAAACCCAGGTCAGGCCTATTACGCATGTAAGCATGTAGACGCATGTAGACCCGTTATAGACACATTTTACCAGCAGGGATAACACCCCAAACCACCCAGCTATCTATCTATACCAGAGGCAAATTTGTTTGGTTACTTTCCCCTGAACAGCACCCCTCCCCGCAAAATGCCTAGCTATATGGCACGCTTTGAGCAATTTCACAATAATTTTCACCCAAGGTAACTAATTTTCATACTTTTTATAGATTTTTATCTTTAAAATCACTAGGACATGTTTTATTGCATATTTTCAACATGCCGGGTATAGTTAAATGCGTGATGGGTCTATATGCTTGATGGGTTTACATGCGTAGTGGCACAGGGCCACGTACGTCGAACAGACGCTATCCACACCCAAACAGACAAATACACGCGTGGACAAGTGCCGCAAAAATAAATTGCCAATTACGAGTGAGCAGTACGAACTGCGAACCAAACCAGGTCCTAGCCATGTGGCAATGTGCCTGCGCACACTCGTTTTTACACGTACTTTCGAAAACTCCCAAATCAGCGTAGAACGCATTTGAGTTCTCTACAATGAGGTGGTCGTCAACTACAGTTGACGGAGATTAACAAGGGCTCATTGTGGAAAACTCAAACACGTCTAAAGCTCATTTTTGTGTTCTCGAAATTTCGTGTGAAAACTAGTGTGGGCAGGGCAAATGGCACTTAAGGGCACCCGCTGCACATAAACTTGTCAATTTCTACATACATCCGGCGACCCACGTAACGTAATAAATTCACGCGAAAAAAACCCCAAGAAGACACAAAAAAGCCCGAAAACATCCCAGGCTAAAAAAAGTTCACCAATAAAAGCTCACCTCAAAGGAAGCTCAGATCAACTCCAACTTGTGGACGGCGTCACCGCGATAAAGGAAGTACCTATTTCTGGCGCCGATCTGCAACGCAACTCATTGAGACAGTGCAATGGACCCATTCATTCAGTATACTGTACAGTATTTATGACAGATAATTTCGTATGCATGAATGGCATTTACTAGCCCTGTGCTGGCTGGAGGAAACGATGGTGCAACTAGGAGTGAGATACATGGTTCATTTTCATTTCTGAGAGGTTTTCAGCAGCGTGTAATTATTTTTGTGGCACATGGCTGCTTTATGTCATTGAAGAAATGATTGAATTCTCTATTAATGACATTTAATTAAAACGACACGTACAACCATCAGAAATAGATCAATCCATGGTTCAGTAGTGGGGCACGAGGGGCTGGCAAACTTGTGAGTAAGAATTTATTTTTAATTTTTTTATGCTTCATATTCTAAGTTGTCTATTCCGCCACCTTTCCACGTTTTCAATATTTCACAAGTAAAATCACAGTTGAAACGAAATAAAAGATGCTCTGCGAACGTCTAGCACCCAACATTCATTAATCTGTATTGAAATCCGTAGCTCCATATATCCTAAACTGGTGTGTTTAGCAGGATTTTAACAGCGCCAAAATCTAGTGCACCATGGAAAAATCGAGGTTACGGTGACAAACAATCGTTGACAATAATCTCATCCGCCTCGAGCAGCTTGTCAAAATCGTCCACATGTGTAAACTCGTTGCCGCTAGTCGGGCAAGACAGCGATTCAAGTGGCACTGACACGACGTTGGGCACCAGCTGAATGTCCATTATGTCGGGCAAGTTGAGCTGTGTGCGGAAAAGATTTCGCGGGTTTATAGAGATGTATACTATTGGATAGTGAGTATCGAGCGTTTTTTCAGACAGAACTTTAATATCTGAAATGTTGAAACAAGGGGTGGCACTTGATTATTTCAACCGATAACATCTTTTAAAAATCACAAGGCCGAAGTTTCATAATCCTTCTAGCAACAAACGTATATTCAAACCCAATGCCTCCACTCACCACAATTTTCCCCTTCTCCTGCATCTCTCTGACCATATCATGATACCTCTCATGTTGGTTAAAGTCCGCATTATGATCAAATTGTCGCATGCAAACCTCGCAAAACAGATCGTCGCCAACGCGGTCAGCATCGTCGACGTGAACTTGGTGCACGTGTTGGACGCAATCCAAACGGGAAGCGCATTGGATGGTGCAGGAGGTGGATGGGCACGGGTAGGATTCGAAGGGGATTAATCGCATCGCTGAGAGGTAGCCGCCCAGTGTGCCGCCTGGGTGAAGGATAGTGCAGTTTGCGTGTTGAACAGGAGATAATGAAGATGAGTTTACGTGTATACTTGGCTAGGGTTGGAAAAAATCAATTTTTTTTAAACGACTTGATTTTTTTAATAAAAAAATCAATTTAAAAAAATATATGATTTTTTTAAATTAAAATCAGATTTTTTTAAAATCGCCAAAAATGGGGGTATAGAGAAAAAATATATGTGTATGTTTAGTGTCAGACAATGTATTGTTATGTCTATTGTGGTGATATTATGACTGTGGAGTCATGGGATAGCATTATAAGCAGTGATTTCTGTCAAAAACATCCATTTTACATCGACTTATTTTACATCGACTTTCGTGACTTCAAGTGAAGTTCAGCATGGAATAGTGCTTAAATAAGGTTGTAAGAGAAGGCTAATACATTGACAGTGATGTTACACACTGTAGAAGTATGTTGGAGCACATTGGTTAAATATTATATACTACACTAGCATATCACAGCTTATTATTGCACGGTAACATGAATGAATGGAAGATTTTATACTAAAAATGCTCCAAAACCCATGAAAACACCACAAATGGTAACATGTATGAGAAATTGCGCGCTCGCGCGCAAAAAAATCTACCAGAACTTTGACTTTTGATTATTTTAAATTAAAATCAGTTTCCACCCTTTGATTTTATTTAAAATCAGATTTAAAAAAAAGTCAGTTAAAAAAATCAAGTGCCAACACTATACTTGGCGGACTGGAAAGTATGTACAGAATCCTACCATAATTTAACGAATAAAATCTTGTGATAAATTTCGTAATGAATTGTTCCATAGTAAAAAGTTGGTAAAAAGTAAATATTATGATGAAAAACTGTATAATTTTTGGTCCATAATTCAGATGGGTTATGGTTGGTTTCCATACTAAGTGTGATATCTGTCGTGTTTATTTGCGGTCAACTTTCAGTGTGTAGTTGGTACGACTACGATACGGGGCTTGGTACGACTACGGAAAACGTTGAAGATGAAATAATTTTACAACTAATTTTGAAAGTGCTTTTTTTAAATAAAGCACCATTTGAAACCTTAATATACAAATAAAACCACGCAGACCACACGGACCATTTCTCTCCACGTCGCGCAGAGAAGCCTCAAGATACGCAAACTTTTCTCCATCCGACTGCGTGGGTAACAGTTCGCCTGATCTAATTCTCGCGATCCATTGTTCTGGCCCAGTGCCAAGTCCCAAACCCAGCGGCTGTGTCCGAAAAACGCCTCTAGACACCCTTTTTATTTTGTAGCCCTTGCTTTTTGCAATGCTCGCTGTATTCAATGACTCATTTGACCTGCTGTTGCCCATCCTTAAAGGGAGTTTATCCGCGGTCGGTTGCACTTCGCTGCGGACTATCACCGCCCCGTCGGGTATTTCGCACGGCGGGCGTCGATTACTGCGATCGGTTATACATCGTATCATCTTTGTGACACTTGGATTTTTTTGTTGTGACAAGTGTCACGCACCAGTGTTACAGTTTTCGAATGACGGGGGATGTTGTAAATGGTCTAACCAGAAAAACAGTTCGAACGCATAACACGCTAACACTTGTGTGGTGCGCTAACAGTTCTCAACCATCACATGGGGAGTTACTCAAGAGCGGAGATATTTCCTCTTACTGAGGCAACGGGGAGGACAAGTATCACGGAGAGAACTTATTTACGGTAGGTAGCGTTGGGACGATATCGATATTCGATATTTTTTCTGACACTCGATATTCATATCGATACGATATTGATCCTCGATATTCGATATCGATATTTTCGATATTTTCCTCCTGGTCACAAACATGGTTGATCATATCTTTACTGATATGTAAATAGGACTGGTGATCAAAACAAGGTTCAAAGTGGTATAAATAACAGTCAAGTGGTATAAAAACATGAAGAATCAAATTGCATCAGCCAAAATATAATTAGCGGACATTACAGTTTATACTTGTAACCCAATTGGTTTAGGCATTTTGCAAAACAGCAGCATAGCAGCTAGGGTTCAAACGGGACCAGTTTTTCGGACCGGGACCGGGACCAGAAATTTTCTAATGTCGGGACCGGGACTGGGGGGTCGGGACTAACGATGGCACAAAAAGATTCGAAAATATTTTCGAGTTTTCGAATTTTTTCAGAATTTTCATTCCACCACTGGAAAAAACACTTAAAAATCGATATATTTTTTGAAAAAATTCAAAAATTCATAAATTCGAAAATAGCTTTCGAATTTTTCAGAGAATTCAAGGACATAAAACACATTCTTAGGTTCTATGTGATAAATCGATCGATAATTGATACGCGGTGCATCTGAAAAAGTCTATCGAAACGAAAAAAAAACGTCAATGAACATTGAAATGGCATCTGTGGCAGACCCATGGCTGGAATCAGGGAAGGCATTTTAGGGGGTGGGTCCACCCGACTGTGTCACCCCATTCTGTTACACACATCAACCAAATTGTTTTGTTTCCTTGAATCGTTCCCCAATCCCAAGAAGGGAGGTCGATAAAAAGGTGTTGACTTTACATGACCGATCTGGCTAGTTGACGTTGAAGCTTAATAACTCAGCCATTTCTTGGCCGATTTGGACTGTTAAATACTTAAAATGATCTGCACAACCTGTAGATTCTATTTTTGAGGTTGGATTAGTGATGTATAAATTCATTATGCCAAGTTGACCCAGTATTTCAACATGTAAAATAAGTTTTTCTGGGGGGGGGTATTTTTTGTCAGTGACTTTTGAGGGGACTTATTCGAGGGGGAATTATTCAGGGATAAATGGTAAATACCGTATTTCCTCGAAATACCCCCGGGGGGTTTATTGTTTCAGAGTGAGAATTTTGAGGGGGGGTTAAACGAGGGGGGGGGGGTATTTCGAGGGGGGGGTTTATTATTTCGCCAGAAATTTTTTGAAAACCAAGTATTAAATTGTCGTCTGAAACGTACGCAGACGTCGAAAATGCAACAAAAATCGCCATTTATAAGACTCTAAAGACTTGTATAAGTGTGTAGACGTATAATCATTGTTCTCACATAACAGAGTCATCGTTTTTAACGTGTGTTTTGCATTACCCAGATGACAAACCGCAGCCTTTGTCATTTACGTTCTCTATACACTAAATTTGGGGGGGGTATTTTGAGGGGGGGGTTTATAAGTTCATAGTGTCCATTTTGAGGGGGGGTATTTCGAGGGGGGGGGTATTTCGAGGGGGGGGGGGTATTTCGAGGAAATACGGTATATAGATAAAAATCACATAAATACACGGTCAAATTGCATAAAATTTTTGCAATTACATAATCAGCAAATGTACAACAGAATGGAATGACACAAAAGTCTGGTGGACTTCCCCATAACAGCCACCCACAATTCCAGCTATGCGTAGACCCGGTTACATTGAAGAATGCACAGGAATGCACCGAGCACCCACAACTAATACAACATAACTACTTAACAGCTTCAAAAAGCTCTTAATTCAATATTTTTCCAAAAAATTCAAAAAGTATGTTAAAAAAATTCGAAAATTAAACCTAAAAATTCGAAAATTGCCCAAAAAGATTTAAAAAATTCGAAAATTTGAAAATTAAATATGAAAATTCATTTGAGGAAAAATTCGAAAATTCATTTTGGAAAAAACACTTAAAAATTTAAATACTTTTTTTTGGAGGGTTTGCCATCATTAGTCGGGACCAGGGTTGGCAAAATCTCAGAAAAGAATAAAAATAAAATTAAAATAAAATGGAAAATTGAAGAATAAAATAAAATAAAATGGAAAATTTCAAAATAAAAATAAAAATGGTATAAAAATTCCAATTTTTGTAAAAAATTTGTAAAATTGTATACAAATTCATATTTTTGTAAAAATTGTATAAAAATTCATATTTTTTGTAAAAAAAATTCTGTTGTTTATATTTCAGCCTGTTCATTCGCGGAGCTGGGGCAGTCCCAAGCCATGTAAAGTGTCAAAATGTCATATGTAATGGAATGGAAAGTGTCAATTTTCATGAAAATGTTAAGTAAAGTGTCAATTGTCATGACAAATATAAATTAAAGTGGAAACTGTAAAGCAAATTGTATCCAAATCTTATCTTTTGTATCCAAATCTGGTTGTTTTTGTAACCAAATCTTCTGTGAACATTTGGATACAAAAACATAAGATTTGGATACCAAAATATAAGGTTTGGATACCAAGACATAAGATTCGGATACACAATTTACACTCTGCACAACATTTGTCATGACAATTATACTTTGCTTGACATTTGAGATGCCAATTGACTCTTTACTACATTAGTCATGACAATTGACACTTCACATGATGTTTTACAAATGCGCCCAGCACACTCCAGTAATCCTTCTACTGAAAATGCAAACCATTCTTATCGATAATTGTAACGTAACACTTGCAACTAGCTAACAATACCTACTGCATGCAACTTTTGCAAAGTAATGGAAAAATTTGTCACACGTTTTTCATGTTTAGGTCTAATTATCACATTTTTCTGACCTTGCATGCAAGATTCTGATTTTTTGTAAAATTTCTGTAAATTTTTTTTGTAAAATCGTCCATTTTATTATTTTATTATTATTTTGGAATAAAATAAAATAAAATGAAACAAGAATAAAATTAAAATAAAATTCATTTTTATACAATTTTTATACAATTTGTATACACATGATTTTTATAAAACCAACCCTGGTCGGGACCGGGTCTGGCTTTTTTCAATTGTCGGGACCGGGACTGGGGGGTCGGGACCGGGACTGGGGGGTCGGGACCGGGACTGGGATTTGCCGAACCATGTACCGGCACCGCAGTCTTGTTTGAATCTTAGTGGTACGTAATATCCAGCCAATGTTGTTTCACACAGGGACGCATCCAGGATTTTTGAGCGGGGGGGGGGCTGCTTGTTTACGGAGGCCGGCGAACAGGGCGGGGGGCTCAGCCACCCCCCCTAAAATTTTAGCTACAGAGCGGCGGAATGGCGCCATAGCGCTGGCGCCATTAGTAGGCGCCACGCCATTGTGCCATTGGCGTTGGCGCCAGCGCCATGGAACGCTGCATATGTATGTAAATATACAAACAAAAAAAGCCAAAAGCACAACATAGAGTGTATTTAGAACAATTTGCGGCCACATGGAGCGAATCTGATGATAATACCATAGTGGGGTGAAAAATGCGCGCATGCGCGCAAAAATTTTTACGTTGACACCAAAAAAGTCACATTTTCCGGTCACTTCCTGGCTGCAGCCCCCCCCCCTGGATACGGCCCTGGTTCCACACACCTCCACTGTGTGAAGAACCACGCTTAATGTATTAGCCTTTTCTTATAACATTATTCAAGCACCATTTCATTGCCATCTTCACTCAACTGTATACAGAGCCTGGCGAAGGGGGAGGGGGCGGCGCCCCTAGGGTTCAAACGATATGACTTTTCGATATCGATATTCGATATTTTTTTCTGAAACTCGATATTTGATATCGATACGATATGGAACCTCGATATCGATATTCGATATTAACAAATGGTCATATTCGATATTTCGATATTCGATATTGCAATTTGCTTTTGGTATAGCAAGGCATATTTCAAGTGACATATTGTATTTTCATGTGGTTGCATGCATGGTTAGTCATCTCTTTAGTTAAATGTGAATGGTACAAGTGATTTTAACAAGGTTTACATCACTCAAAAGTAGAACATGTAGAAAAAAAACATGATGAATCAATGTGTATCAGACAAATAACAATTGGTAGATATTACAGTTTATACTGATAACCTGATTGCTAAGGGCATGTTGCAAAAAATAGAATATCAGCATTTTCTGGCTTCAAATATCTCAAAATGAAAATGATAACTTTTTTTTGGGACACAATATAGGTTCGATATATTGAAAAAATGGTCGATATTCGATATTTTTTCAAAATTTTCGACATCGATATTCGATATTTTTTCAAAATTTTCAATATCGATATTCGATATTAAAAAATGGTCGATATCCGATATTCGATACGATATATCGTTTGAACCCTAGGCGCCCCCCCCCTAAATTTTGGCCCTATAGTTAAGAAATAGAGCCATGGCGCTGGCGCCATTTGTAGGCGCCAACGTCTACTATCTAGGTTTCTTTATATACCTATATTTCGTACTAGAATCATGTTGGGGACCTTTCTAACGCTGCTGTTACATTACAGAAAAATACATAGTAATCATTGGGTGGGTATTGGCGCGCTCGCGCGCAAATTTTTTTTATATGTGCCCACATAGTCCTTAGAAAATTGCCATTTCTGGCAAAAATATTTGAAAAGGTAATTGAAAATTACGTTTTTTCCATCCCTTGTCGGGACCGCTCTAAAATTCCGGGACCGGGACCGGGACTGGGTGGTCGGGACCAGGACTGGCTTTTTTAATTGTCGGGACCGGGACTGGGGTGTCGGGACCGGGACTGCCCCAGTCCCGACTTTTTGCCGAACCATGTACCGGGACCGCGGTCCCGTTTGAACCCTAGGTGGACCCCCAGCCTCCCATTTCTCTATGGTGAAAAGTCTCAACTATTCTGGCCGCTAGTGTATTTACCTCACAAAAGGTCTCCAAGCCAATTCCAACTGTTCCGCAGTTTCAAAGTGCACCTTCATGTGTTTTTTCAAATTGGTTTTCAACCTGGTCTGCTTGTCACAAATTGGACATTTCCACGCGTTAAGTCCGGAATGCACGGAACGGTGTTCGTACAGATTGGGTTTGTAACGGAAGCCCTTGCCGCATATGGTGCAGATGTAGGGCTTGGAGCCCGTGTGCTGCACCTGGTGCTGCAACAGACCTGAAATGGGTGAGAGAAAAATTGAATGTGATAAGTTCGCGTGGTCTAAAAGGTAGGGAGGGTACCTCGAAAGCCGCCTGTGGTCTTTCTACGTTAAATCCCTCCTAACTGTGCATTTCGAGCTTAAACTTTCAGCTACTACCCTAACCTACAAAACAAATGATTGCGGGTTCCACCAGTACTGTGTTTTCGGTTTCGAAATCAGGTTTCCTTGATCAAACTTACCCTTGTAGGTCATAAAAATTTTGTCGCATATTCCACACTGGTGCACCTTCGCCGGATGGAAAGCTTCGTCGGACAGAAAATACTCCACCGACGTACCGGCAAGCTGAAAAATCAAAGCACATGGCACTGTGCCAAGATTAGATACAAGCGAAAATAAGCACCTTAGGATCATCGGAATCCGCCACGATGATCGTAGCAGCCACTTCGTTCACATCCATCCTATAAGAAAGCTAAATAATACTCTGTTCCCTGTTAGAAATGCCGCGAAACAAGCAGATTACGGCAAAAGCCCAGTTGAAACGTTTCTTTTTCGGCCAGCGATAATTTTTGGATACAGTTGAAGTTATTGCTGTGTACGCCATCAGGGTTCATTCAAAAAGTGATGTATGCACGTGTTACAGGAAGTTTCCGTTTCCCGTTTCTGGTTTTCGAAGCGAAACTTTGTTTTCTGTTTCTCTTCATAATTTCACGCCTTCGTCCTCCTTTCTTTTCATTTGATTTCTCATTTCTCGTTTTCCGACCCAACATTACTTTTTTTTTCTTCTGTATCATCCTCCATTCTCTCGCTTTATTTTTTGTTTCTCAACCTACCGTATTTCCTCGAAATACCCCCGGGGGGGTTATTTTTTCAGAGTGAGAATTTTGAGGGGGGGTTAAACGAGGGGGGGGGTATTTCGAGGGGGGGTTTATTATTTTGCCAGAAATTTTTTGAAATCCCAGTACTAAAATGTCGTCTGAAACGTACGCAGACGTCGAAAAATGCAACAAAAATCGCCATTTATAAGACGCTTAAGACATTTATAAGTGTGTAGACGTACAAACACTGTTCTAACATAACAGAGTCATCGTTTTTAACGTATGTTCTGCATTGCCGGGATGACAAACCGCAGCCTTTGTCATTTACGTTCTCTATACACTAAATTTGGGGGGGGGGGTATTTCGAGGGGGGGGTTTATAAGTTCATAGTGTCCATTTTGAGGGGGGGTATTTCGAGGGGGGGGGTATTTCGAGGGGGGGGTTTATAAGTTCATAGTGTCCATTTTGAGGGGGGGTATTTCGAGGGGGGGGTATTTCGAGGGGGGGGGGTATTTCGAGGAAATACGGTATATTTTCACTTTTTCCGCAAACAGTGTTCCGCACACTCTACTACTTATAGGTATGGCATACAGTGTGCGCAGAAATTCCTGTGCGTATTGGCACCGACCCAAGTGCCACTGTTACTCCGCGCACTCGCGCCAGCCTACATCTTAAAACTGCACGCGCATTTTGGCCCGGCCGCGCGCCCTGTTTTCCCTACACAAACTTGTGATTTTTACGAACTTTTTGAGGCCCACCACGCGCTTGAAAATGGGAATTGTGGGTCGAGCGTACACACAGAGGGCTAAAATTATGTGCGTTCTCTGTCAAATGTAAAAAATCGTAGAAATTTAACTGTCGTTATTGAGCTCACACACAAAAAAAGGTGAGCCTGACCGAACGTTCGTGATTTTTGGGGTTAGCGCTAGTGGGCATTTACACGAAAGTGGGCGGAGCTTACGCTGACCGCCGCATGCAAAGCAAAAAAACTGCGCGCACTGTAGACTCTTTTGACTTCCATATACAGTGCGCAGAAATTTTTTATTATTTTTTTTTTGGCTGCGTAAACAACTAAAAAAATACCTAGAAGTATTTCCCAGTTACATTTTTGTTTCTGTGCGGCTTCGGAGTATCGTGTCTTTATGATATCTTGGCCCACGTCCAAGTTACCGGTTGTATATTGTATGAACGAGTGAACCGTCACCGCTAATGGCCCCATCCCTATTTTGACTATTTTCAAGCTATTTTTATAGCGATATCGAAATTTTTGGCTGATTGCCAAGATATCATGAGATGCATAGTAATTTAGACGAAGAATTTGTTGTGTCGATTTGTTGTTTTTTAAGAAATCGTATTTCCTCGAATTACCCCCCTCGAAATACACCCCCCTTGAAATAACCTCTCAAAAAATGGGCACTATGAATTAATAACCCCCCTCGAAATACCCCCCCCCCCAATTGAGTGTAAATATAACTTTACATGACAAAAGGTACGTTTTGTGGTCTGGCTATACATAACACAGGTTAAAAAGAATGACTGCGTTACGTTATAACATGGTTTATATTATACCATCTACATACTTATTTAAGTCTGTAGACTCTTATACATGGTGGTTTTTCTACGTCTGCGTACATTATTAGTATACCCAATCCTATCAATTGTTTCAAATGATGCTAAATAAAGACTGTTAAGTGTACCCTATAAAGTGTTGGCTGAACTTGAAAAATGTTTGAAAAGCTGGTGAAAAAAAACAGAAGGGCGGGCGGTCTCCAATAGACAATAGAAAGGTGTCTCCAAGACGGGTAAAAAGGTGATGAAAAAACGGTAGTCCGTCCTTTAATTAGGTAATCATGTCCGAAACTAAGCGCGAGTTTCTCCGGAGATATCAGTCAGTTTTGTCCGGAGATATAAATTTTTCAATGATTTTACGTTGAAATTGAAGATGACGTAACATAAAATTTCGATGTAAAATCATTAAAACATTGATATCTCCTGAAACGATGAACCATGCATGTTGAGTTTTAGACACGATTTAGAAATGGATTAATACTAGGTATGTCCATAACAAGTTGGAGACTTGCATCACCACTAACGATGGCAAACAAATATTCGAAAATTCGAAAACGTTCTCGAATTTTCGAATTTTTTAGGACTTTTCGAATTTTTGATCACGCGGTGAAAAAAATGCATAAAAATCGTTTTTTTTCGATCGAATCTTCACATAATTTTTTTGTAGCGGCAGAAGCAAAATACTTATGCGGTAACAGCGGTAAGTCTGTAAAACATAAAGATGTACTAAAAGTGAGACCAAAAATTTGGCAATGCAATAATTTGATGCAAAAAAATTGGAAAAATAACAAAAAGATTTGAAAATTCGAAAAGTAATGAAAAGATTCGAAAATTTGTAAACTGAATTCGAAAATACGAAAACTATTTTCGGAAAAAAATTCGGAAATTCGAAAAGTCGTTTCGAAAAAAAATACTAAAAAATTTAAATACTTTTTTCGAGAGGGTTTGCCATCGTTAATCACCACCCACTTTTATGTAATTAAGTTAACACTGACATTTTAAACTTGAATTTTACATCGACCTGTTATTGGCCCATCATTGCAAACAGCAGCAACTTCCAAAACTCGTCTTAATGGTTTTACACACACTAGTTTTCACTACGACGTTTGCGTGAAAACTGTATTTATAGTCTCATCATATTTAGTATTTAGAAATGCTTTTATTTTTACAGTGCATGATTTAGAGTAATTGCGTTTTTGAGATGCCAGTCCATGCACACCCACACAAAATCTGTGTAGCCACCTGCAGTATACTCAGCAATACTGTACGTGGATAGGTTTTAATTAATTTTACCTTATGTACATATTTACATACTACCGTAAATCCTCGAATAAGTCCCCCCTCTCGAATAACTCCCCCCTGTTAGCTGGCTGAGGAAAAAATAACTCCCCCCTCGATTAACTCCCCCCTACTTTATGGGTGGGAACGACGTACATGCATAAACACGCTTTAAATTTTTGTGTACATTAAAATAAACGCATTCTTTTGCAGCTGATGTTCACCAGCATTGATTTTATTGCATTAAAAATGGCTTCATGCATGAATTTAACCCCATTCATACAATTTATTGATCATGCAATGTACTTAATATTCTGACAAAAAAATAACTCATCCCCTCGAATAAGTCCCACGTCAAAAACTTCTGACGAAAAAATAACTCCCCCAGGGACTTATTCGCGGTTTACGGTACATGCATAACTTCTTATGTACCGTATTTCCTCGGAATACCCCCCGGGGGTTTATTTTTTCAGAAAGGAAATTTTGAGAGAAAAACGTGAAAAATGCAACAATAACCACCATTTATAAGTTTTTACAGCCTTATATAAGGATGTAGATGGTATAAACGATGTTCTAACGTAACACAGTAAGTGTTTTGAACGTCTGTTATGAATTTCCCAGACCACAAATACATAGTGCCTATTTTGAGGGGGGTATTTCGAGGGGGGGGGGTATTTCGAGGAAATACGGTATGCACATACCGTATTACCTTGAAGGCTTGAAATACCCCCATCGGGGTTTATTATTTTGCCAGCAAAATTTGAGGGGAGGGTTAATTCGAGCGGGGCTTATTTGAGGTTTTTTTATTTCGTCAGTAATAAATACATCATGTACATGGTGTACATCATTCCGGGGGGGGGGGGGTATTTCGAGGGGGGTTTATTACATCCCCAGCCCATTTTGAGGGGGGTTAATTCTAGGTCAGGGGTCTCCTAGGGGGGGGGGGCTGGGGGGGGGCTGCCCCCCCCCAAATCGGCCAGCTATCTATCTATCCCGAAGGCCGCTCAGCTATCTATCTATCCCGAGGCAAAATTTTTGGCTACTACCCCCAAAGACCCCCCCCCCAAATCGCTCAGCTATCTATCTATCTGGAGTGGTTTTTGAGAAATTTTGCCCCAATTTTCGCTCAAAATCACAAATTTTCGCACCTTTTTATAGTTTTTCACCTTCAAAATCGTGCTTTCCAGTTATATACATGGTTATATACCTATTTTGAGCCATTTTATACCTACTTTTGGCTACTTTTAACTGATTATTAGCGATTTTTTCTCCTTTCTGCCTTCTTAACCTTCAAAAAGCCTATATATTGTGCCCCCGCCAGCCCCCCCCCAAGCCCCCCCCAGCCCCCCCCCCCCCCAGAAAAATTTTCCAGCTATCTATCCCTCCGGAGGAGCGATTTGCTATCTATCCAGCCCCCGCGAGGGCCAAAATCCTGGAGACCCCTGTTCTAGGGGGTGTTTTTCAAGGGGGGATATTTCGAGGTAACACAGTAACTTATGTTGTTTAGTCCTACTAAAATCATGTGCCTTCAAGGTACAGTCACTTTGATGAAAAAACTCAAAAAACATTTCTGTATTTTCTGTGTTCTCCAAAAAAACTCGTTTGAGTTTTTAGTTTTTCCAAATTTGTGGGTTTCCGTGTTTCTGTGTAAAACAAAAACACAGAAACTCAATGAGTTTCTGTGTTCAATTTCTGTTTTTTTTCATCGTTGACTGTAAAAATTTACTGAACATGTCTGTAAAAATTTACTTCACACTTACAAAGTTTTTTTCGACGTCTTACACCGTGCCGGAAGCCCAATGGGAACCTAAAATCACAAAAGTATCGAACGAGTATTTTATCTTTCCGTTTCCATCACTAGCTAAAATATATCTTGCATCAAGTTAAATTGTTTTTGTTTCACTTCAGAATATACACGACAAATATTCCCCATTAAAAATTACATCGACAAAATGGAGGTTAGCGCACTGAGTACAATCGGAAAGCGCTTACGCCAAATTACCCAGCAAGAGTATCAAAAATGCCGTGAGCAAAACTCTAATGTCCCTGGCAGAAAAGATACGGTTTGCAATTTAGACGGCTGACTGGACACCAGGTGCTACTCCTGGACCCTGTAAAATGCCCTGTGATATTTTAAGTTGTGCGAAGTCCTCATGTGAAATGCCCTGCAAAATGGCAAACTTCGTTTGTCAACTAACGAACAAACAAACAAATGAAGTTTGTCATTTTTCAGGGAATTTTACGTGACATTTGACACATTGCATAACATTTGACATTTCACAGGGCATTTTACAGGGTCTGGGAGTGGCGCTGGCTGATAGCCATTGAGCGGCCAGTGATGCAGGATTTCGTTTCGCTTTTTATTCGCTTTCAGCTTATTGGTGTGCGGCACAATTTCCGATTTTGAAAGTTGATTACCTTTTTAAGGACTTTGGAAACCGCCTATACTCTGCTTACTTTACACCTTGCACGCGTGGTTCCAGCTGGAAGTGTGCCAACGATGGTTAACGCGTGCGAGTTTCATAAAAAGATGACAAAATTGATTGTTGTTATATGTTATTCATTAACATATACACATCGATGAATTTTTTTCATCTTTTTACGGAAGTCGCATGATTTAATGATCATTGGCACGCTTCCAACACGAGACATAAATCAGTGCGAGGGCAGAGTATCATGTACGCCGAGTATACAAGATATTTAATAATCGAACATTACAAAATCATTACTGAATATGTAGACGCTTATAATTTTTATACCGTATTTCCTCGAAATACCCCCTCAAAATGACCACTATGACTAAATTGACCCCCCTCGAAATACCCCCCAAATTGAGTGTAAACAGAACGTAAATGACAGAAGTTGCGGTTTGTTATCCAGGCAATGCAGAATTGACGTTAAAAACAATGACTGTGTACAATAGAGCAGAGTTGGAAAAACGTATTTACGTTTACCCAAAATACCCGGTTATTTGGGTATTTATATTTACGTTTACATTTACGTTTTCCAAAAATACCATTACGTTTTGTTACGTTTTCCTGGCACAATTACCCGGGTACCAGAGAAAACGTAAAAAACGTATGGAAAATGCACAAAAACGGTGCATTTTTGAACTTTTTTCTGATACAATAAGTACAATTTATATTTTTGGCCAATTAGCTGCTTAATTGTTTGAAAAAAAACATAGTTAAGCAAAAATGTGATCGTATTAGCTGAGAAATGCTTGAAATAGGAAAACAAAGGTGTTTTTAAATGCATCTGATCACGGGTTGTGCACTTCAAAGAAATTTTTACGTTTACGTTTTTTTTTACGTTTACCCGTGTATTTTAAAAGTTTTTTACGTTTTCAGTATTAATACTCACAATCTAGAAAAGGTATTTACGTTTACGTTTTCCGAAAATACCAGTATTTGTACAACTCTGCAATAGAGGACCCTATAGAGGTGGGCAGGTGCTTACTTTAAATGTCTATAGACGCTTATAAACACCTGCCCGATCAAGTCCGGCCGCCTATTTTTTTTTCACTTCGCAGGCCATATCTCCGGTTGTGGTATGGGTGGAAAACTAAAACTTGGGTGGTATATAGGCGCAACCCCCACTACCCCTCATGAATAAATGGGGAAGCGGCGATTCACTATAGTGGGGGGCGCCGTATATGTGAAAAAACTTTACCGCATTTTCACTGTCCCACACAGGTCCGGCCCCCACTTGATTTCTTACACTTCGGGTGCCATATCTCCAGCTGTGGGAGGGGTATAAATCTAAAATTTTTGGGGCTGTGTCGCCAACACCCCTCCCCTACTATACACTGGCCAGGCAGTTTTTGGCAACTCACCACAGTGTGGGGCACAGCGCTAAAAGTTTGTTAAAACATTACGGTCCCACACAAGTCCAGCACCTAATTGGATTTCAAAAAATGAAGACTTTTGTGTTGTTTTAACACTTAAGTGTTTGATAATGCGACATAAATATGAAATATCCTCTAAAAATATCTTATCCCACCCAAAACAGCCCACCACATGAACCCCTCCCACCAGGTGGCTGACAAAAAATCACTTTTTACAACTTTTTTATTAGACACTTGAATGGCTGGTTTACAATAATTTATAGGGGAGGGTTAAAGGTCTTAAGTTGGGTAAAAAATCTTACCTCAAAAATGCCTTCATAAGAAAATTTGCTGGGGGTGAATTTAAAATTGTAAAAATGACATCATTGCAGGAACAAAAATAGGCAAAATTCACAATTGTCAATTTACCTCCAGCAAATTTTCTTATGAATGCATTTTTGAGGTAAGGTTTTTTACACATTTGAAACCTTAAACCCTCCCCTATAAATTATTGTAAACCAGCATTTCAAGTGTCTAATAAAACAAGTTGTAAAAAGTGATTTTTTTGTCACCCACTTGGGGGAGGGGTTCATGTGGTGGGCAGTTTTAGGTTGGATATGATTTTTAGAGGATATTTCATGCTTATTTCAAATTGTCAACCACATTAGTGTTAAAACAACACAAAAGTGTCCATTTTTTGAAATTCAATTGGATGCTGGACTTGTGTGTGGCACAGGAACATTTTAATAAATTTTAAACGTTGCACCCCACACTGTAATGAGTTGCCAAAGACCGCCTGGCCAGTGTATAGTAGGGGAGGGGTGTTGGCGACACATCCCCAAAATTTTAGATTGATACCCCTCCCACAGCTAGAGGTACGGCACCTGCTGTGTAAGAAATCAGTTGGGGCCAGACCTGTGTGGGACAGTGAAAACGCGGTAAAGTTTTTTCACATATACGGCGCCCCCCCCCCCACTATAGTGAATCGCCGCTTCCACATTTATTCATGAGGGGTAGTGGGGGTTGCGCCTATATACCACCCAAGTTTTAGTTTTCCACCCCTACCACAACCGGAGATATGGCCTGCGAAGTGAAAAACACCCTGCTGTGCTGCTGAAAAACAAAAAGCTGCAAAATTTTTTTGCACTCGGCGACCCACCCAGTAGGGGGTCGCTGCGACCCCTTCAATTCATGCGAAGTAGAGGGGAGTTGCGCCAATATCTACCCCCAGTTTCAGCTTCTGGCGCGTCCTAGAACTGTAGATAGGACATCAGAAGTAAAATAAAAAATTGAGGCCGGACTTGATCGGGCAGGTGTTTACATGTCAGATATTGTAGCAGTTTTCTACGTCTGCATACGTTACAAACGACGAATTAGTACTGGGAGTTCAAAAATGTTCTGGAGAAATAATAAACCCCTCTCGAAATCACCCCTCAAAATGTCCACTATGGAAAAAATAACCTGGCGCACTCCTCGCTGCCGAAGGAGGGCGCAAGCGACCCGCCTATATTTACGCCAGACAGCAAAATGCGCAAATTTAAACTCAAAAAACTCCAGAACGCCATCAGCTATTAGAAAACCGCTTACACCGTTAGAAAGCCCATTTTGGAGAGGGCTGAGACATAGTACACATCTAAACGCATTACACATCTAGACCCGTCACCCGAGGGTGTAGCGGCCGTAAAGTAAACCTGGCCGTAAAGTATACCCAGTCGTAAAGTACACCTACCCGGCCATAATGTAAACCCGTCTGTAAAGTAGGGGGTGCTACTTTACTGCCGGGCACCATTACGGCTGGGTTTACTTTACGGCCGAGTTTACTTTACAGCCAGGCAGGTGATAAGTTGTGAGCCGCGCACCGGTTCTGTGTGAGCCAACCGGCGCGGTGCGGCAATCGTCTTTTGCTTTTGTATAGCCAGGTACCCGGGTATCGGTCCCCAATGCTAGTGATTCATGTTACACATTGTGCAACAACAATGACTATCGTTGGGCACCGATACCCGGGTACCAGGGCACCAGTACCTGGGATTGTTGTTGAGAATTTGTCAAGTGATTTGTCACTTGACTTCTGAAAAAAAAGAATTTTTTTGGCGTTCATTATTAATATTTACACTTGACAAATGTAAATATTTATTTGTTGGGCACTAGTGTTGGGCACTGTTACCCAGTATTCAATACAGAAAAATAAGAATAAACGATAAAGGCACCTTACTCTACAAGAATTCATCCTATGTATATACCTATGCAGGTCACACGTTAGCTGTGGAGACATTGAATTTTTTGTTCCCGATCAGGAGGCTAAAAGCAATTTTCCAGGTGTGTATTTATGATGAACTAGCAGGATTCTCTCCGACCTTCGGTCGGGTTTTGTGGTTCTCTACAATTAATACCACAAGGATTTACAAACACAAAAAGAACAGCAAAACATAAACATAACCAATTAAGATTGCAACAAAGTTTGACACCTTGCATAAACCACACTATCATATCACAAAACCCTATACCACACAGAATGAACACTGCACACCATCATACCAAATTGCAAACTGTCCACATTTTTCCATCGAGTTTCATGCCCAACCATTTTAAGGAACTATACAAAAATAGGCATGTGCTAGGCATGTGTTTTGAAATGCAGTATGTAATGTACCAACAATAACAAGACCAATACCAAAGATGCAATGTTTTGGAATGGATTTTTGTAAACTTCCGTAAAATGGTTGGGCATGAAACTCGGTAGTAAAATGTGGACAGTTTGCAATTTGGTATGACGGTGTGCATTGTGAATTCTGTGTGGTATAGGTTTTGTGATATGATAGTGTGGTTTATGCAAGGTGTCAAACTTTGTTGTAATCTTAAATTGGTTACATTTGTGCTTTGCTGTTCTTTTTGTGTTTGTAAATCCTTGAGGTATTAATTGTAGAGAACCACACTACCCACTACTCAGAGGCTTGCAAAAACTGACACCCCAGTGGGGACCCCCCTCCAAATGGCAACCCCCCCCCCGGGGAACCCCCCAAAAATGGCACCCCCTGGAACTGCCCAAAAATGGGACCCCCTAGAGACCCCACAGAAATGGCACCCCCAAGAACCACCAAAAACTGACACCCCAGTGGGGACCCCCCTCCAAATGGCACCCCCCACGGAACCCCCCAAAAATGGCACCCCCTGGGAACTTCCCAGAAATGGGACCCACTTGAGACCCCACAGAAATGGCACCCCTGAGGACCACCAAAAACTGACACCCCAGTGGGGACCCCCCTCCAAATGGCACCCCCTAGGGACCCCCCAAAAATGGCACCCCCTAGTGACCCCCCCAAAAATGGCACCCCCCTGGGGACCCCCCAAACATGGCACCCCCTCGGAACCCCCACAAAAATAGCACCCCCTGGGTACCCACCCAAAGATAGCTCCCCTGGGGACTCTCCAAAAATGGCACCCCACTGGGGACCCCCCCAAAATAGCACCCCCCTGAGGACCACCAATAAAAGGCACCCGTGGGGACCACCCAAAAAATGGCATCCCATGGGGACCCCCTTGAAATGGCACCCCCATATGTACCTCCAAAAAATGGCACCCCCTGGTAGGGTTGGGAATTACAAAATTATCGGTTCCGGTTATCGGTTCTCGGTTCCAAAAGATTTCGGTTCGGGTATCGGTTCTCGGTTCCTGAAAATTTTCGGTTCCGGTTCTCGGTTCGGTTCTTAAACTCGGTTCCGGTTCGGTTCTTTCGGTTCTAAAATGATCAAAATTCTCGGTTCCGGGTAATAAAATAACCGGGTATCTGGTAATAATCTGCTGAACAACAGAAAAACAATATACCCAAGTTTACTTATGTGTAAGTACATTGGTTGGATATTTCATACTACAGGAGCATATCACAGCTTATTATTTCATGGTAGAATGCAGAAATCAGAGTTGTTATAATGCTACTGGTATTTAAAAAAGTGGAAAAAACAAACATATACGTTTTCTGTACTCGCATACTTTCAAAAGTACATGAGTAAATGAGTACTGGTATTTTTTTCTGGAGGAAACGTAAATGTATTTATGTAGTACGCGAGTGAGTATGCGTATTATTTTGAGTACAAACATAAATAACTTTTGCCAACTACGGTTAAAACTGCCACAGAACCAATGAAAACTACTACCAGTGACAATGTGTATACTGCAGCGACATTACACCTTACAATGAAATCTACCATGTGGCAGTCCCAAGCCCTGTAAAGTGTCAAATGCAAAGTAAACTGTCAATTGTCATGCAAAGTTCAGTAATAAAATCTTTTTTTGTTTGTTCTGATTGACACTTAACTTTGCATTTGACTTAATATTTGACACTTTACTTTACACTTTACAGGGCTTGGGACTTGGGTTGGGACAATATATCGTATCGAATATCGGATATCGACCATTTTTTCATATCGAATATCGAATATCGATATCGAAAATTTTGAAAAATTATCGAATATCGATATCGAATATCGACCATTTTTTCGATATTTTTCGATATTCTGGTATTCTTTTTGAGGTATTTGTGATCCCATAAAAAATGGCTGAAGCCAACAAAAAGTGGATGCTGCAGCCAAACATGTATGCTTATGAGTGCACAAAGTAATATATCATATATAAATGCCATGTTATTTTCATATTGAGCTATCAAAAGTAGGGTATCAAGGGTAATGTATACACATCCTTACAAAATATATGATATTAACACAGCAAACTGCTTCACAAGGAAACCATTTCACCAAACCTTTGCATGGCAGCATGCCTCAAAAATTTGGCTGTTTATTTTAAAATACCAACCTTTTAAAAATGTAAAAAGCCAGCCACCCCTAGTCACAAGTATGACCTGAAGTGTTTGCTTAATAATTTTTCATATTATATAATTTGATTCATCCTGTTTTTCTTTCATTACCTCATTTCAACTGTTGTGAGCCTCATTTAAAAAGATTATCAACCATGTTTTTGTCCAAATGGAAATACAATATGCCCCGCTGTACTAAAATATCGAAATATCGAAAATATCGAAATATCGATATCGAATATCGAGCATATTTTCATATCGAATATCGATATCGAATATCGAGGGTCCATATCGTATCGATATCGAGTATCGACTTTCATAAAAAATATATCGAATATCGATATCGAAAAGTCATATCGTCCCAACCCTACTTGGGACTGCCCCCATATCCCATCTGAATAAACGAACATACATAAAAATTTCATCATATTTATCAAAGCAAATTTGATAAATATGATGACATTTTTTTATGTTTGTTCTTTTATTTAGGTGGGATATGGTAGATTTCATTGTAAGGTGTAATGTTACTGGAGTATATGTGAAATTACACGCTCCAGCGCAATCATTTTGCAACTAGATGAATTTTGCAATTCTGAACACGCACCAAGATGTTCAGCTGCTGTTGAAAGGCTTAGATGTAGGTTTTGAAAAAACGCTGTTTAAAAACTTTAACATTCCTAGAAAATTTCGGTTCTTTCGGGTATTTACTTCGGTTCCGGGTATAAGTGCCGGTTCTCGGTTCCGGTTCGGTTCTCAAGCTCGGTTCCGGTTCTCGGTTCTCGGTTCCAAAATAGTGCTCGGTTCGGGTCGGTTCGGTTCCTCAACCCTACCCCCTGGAGACCCCCAAAAATGGCACCCCATGGGGACCCCCTCTAAATCCTGTAAATGCAGCCCCTAGTTTGGAAACTCCTGTAAACTCAGCCCCTAATTTGGAAACTCCTGTAAACTCAGCCCCTAATTTGGAAACTCCCGTAAACTCAGCCCCTAATTTGGAAACTCCTGTTAACTCAACCCATAATTTGGAAACTGCTGTAAACTCAGCCCCTAATTTGGAAACTCCCATAAACTCAGCCCCTAATTTGGAAACTTCTGTAAACTCAGCCCCTAATTTGGAAACCCCTGTAAACTCAGCCCCTAACTTGTAAGCTCCCGCAAACTCAGCCTCCAATTTGAAAACTCCCATAAACTCAGCCCCTAATTTGGAAACTCCCATAAACACAGCCCCTAATTTGGAAACTCCTGTAAACTCAGCCCCTAATTTGGAAACTTCTGTAAACTCAGCCCCTAATTTGGAAACCCCTGTAAACTCAGCCCCTAACTTGCAAACTCCCGCAAACTCAGCACCTTATTTGTAAGCTCCCATAAACTCAGCCTCCAATTTGAAAACTCCCATAAACTCAGCCCCTAATTTGGAAACTCCCATAAACACAGCCCCTAATTTGGAAACTCCTGTAAACTCAGACCCTAATTTGGAAACTTCTGTAAACTCAGCCCCTAATTTGGAAACCCCTGTAAACTCAGCCCCTACTTGCAAACTCCCGTAAACTCAGCCACTAACTTGCAAACTCCCGTAAACTCAGCCCCTGATTTGTAAGCTCCCATAAACTCAACCTTTAATTTGAAAACTCCCATAAACTCAGCCCCTAATTTGGAAACTCCCGTAAACTCAGCCCCTAATTTAGAAACTCCTGTAAACTCAGCCCCTAATTTGGAAACTCCCGTAAACTCAACCCATAATTTGAAAACTCCCATAAACTCAGCCCAATTTGGAAACTCCCATAAACTCAACCCATAATTTGAAAACTGCTGTAAACTCAGCCCCTAATTTGGAAACTCCCATAAACTCAGCCCCTTATTTAGAAACTCCCATAAATTCACCCCCTAATTTGGAAACTCCCTTAACCTCAGCCCCTAATTTGGAAACTCCCATAAACTCAGCCCCTAATTTGGAAACTCCCATAAACTCAGTCCCTAATTTGGAAACCCCTGTAAACTCATTTTCAGGTTTATGGTAATGTAGTGTCAAAATGGAATGAATATTTCAAATCATCGCTATCATCAATCCACAAATGCATCAATTCACAATTTTCAATTTTTTAGCCTGGGGTTAGACTTAAAGGTTATGGCAATGTAGAGTAAAAATGGAGTGCACATCTCAAATCACTGCAATAAAAAACCCACAAATGCATCATTTCACAAATTGAAAGTTTTTGGGCCCAGGGGTTCATTATCAGGGTTTTAGTAATGTGGTGTCAAAATGGAGTGCATATTTGAAATTGCTACAATCAGAAACCCACAAATGCATCATTTTATGATTTGAAAATTTTTGGCCCTGGAGGTTCATTTTCAGGGTTATGGTAATGTAAGTGGTGTCAAATGGTTATGGTGTCAAAATGAAGTGCATATTTCAAATCAAGGCAATCAAAAAGCCACAAATGCATCATTTCACAATTTCTAATTTATTAGCCCCAGGGGTTCAATTTAAGGCTTACAGTAATGTAGAGTTGAAATTGAGTTATTTCAAATCAGTGCAATTAGAATCACGCAAAATGCATCATTTCACAATTTGAAATTTTTGGGTCTAGGGGTTCAATTTCAGGGTTTTAGTAAAGTAGTGTCAAAATGGAGTGCATATTTGAAATCGCTACAATCAGAAACCCACAAATGCATCATTTTATGATTTGAAAGTTTTTGGCCCAGGGGGTTCATTTTTAGGGTTATGGTAATGTAGTGGCAAAATGGAGTGCATATTTTAGATGAGTGCAATCAGAAACCCGAAAATGCATCATTTCACAATTTGAAAGTTTTGGCCCCAGGGGTTCAATTTCAGGGTTATGGTAATGTACTGTCAGAATGGAGTGCATATGTCAAATCATTGTAATCAGTAACCCACAAATGCATCATATCACAATTTATATTTTTAGCCCCGGCGGCCTCACATAAGGGTTATGGTAATGTTATTGTCAACTCCCATAAACTCAGCCCCTAATTTGGCAAACACCCATCAACTCAACTCCCATAAACTCAGCCTCTAATTTGTTAACTTGTCAACAGCCCCTTATTTTAAACTTCTGTCAACTCAAACTAATTTATAAACACCCATCAACTCAACCCTGAATTGTAAACTCAGCCCCTAAAAACTCAAGTCAACCCCCTATACATGTGCAATTGCATTCTTGGGAAGCAACTTTGCCATCTACTAACCCTGTTTGTCAAGATTGTAAGGGATCGTGTATGTAAAGGACATTTTGTACTAATAAAAAATGTCCACATTGTGTGTAAAAACACACACAAATTGGGTAGAGTCAGTGACGTCCTATTGTTTACGATGGAGCATACTGTCCACACGAATAAATAGTGGCGTTATAATTGGTTAGACGAGATAAAGACGATTGCCGCACCCGCCGGTTCGCTCACACAGAACCGGCGCGTGGCTCACAACTTATCCCCTGCCCGGCCGTAAAGTAAACCCAGCCGTAATTATGCCTGGCCGTAAAGTAAACCCGGCCGTAATGGGCCTCCACACGCTAGTTGACATCGCATTTCAGAGTCAACTCAGAGTCAACTAGTGTTTCAGTTGACGCAATCACTCACCACTTGACTTTTTTAAAAGAGCATACGCGTTAACCCATATTTTTGGCATTTAGCTCATGTATTTCATTGAAAAAGTCAACTGGAAAAATCCATTCTCAGAAACGAGTTGACCCTGCTTTCTACGATGCAGTTTGTGTGATTTAAAGAGTGTTATGTGATAGACCATAATTAATCTGATTTTTTGACACCTAATTATCATATATTGTGTGAAGCATAACCAAATGAAAAATTATTTGCATGTTCCATATTCAAAATTTTTTTATTGTTTACATGTGTGAATGCTTGTTAATTAGATAGTTGTTTCATGTACTATAAATGTCTGTGAATTTTTCTGTACTAATTCTCATTCGTAATAAATTTTTTTGAAAGAATAAAAAATCTTTTTCTTTAAACGGAAATTTATTTTTCATCGCGCAACACGGAATCACATCATAATGCCAACATAACCAAATGAAAGGCAAAATAAACGCGAACACAGCAGTATTTTTTTTGAAAGAATCACATAACACAAAAGAAAGATATGAATTTTTCAATATTTCAAACTTCAATAATTTTAAAAAGTTTTCCTGGCAAGTTATGACAGCACTGAATGTGAAATTTGATATACTAAAACTATTGAAGCAAGTAACACAAGAAATTTCAAAAAACGGCAGCTTTTTCAATTTTTAACACCTAAATATCTAACTCTGAAAAAAATTGATGAGTTGACACTGACAGTTTACGAAAATATGTCAACTGATTCATTTCACCTAGAAATGGATCAGTTGACATAACGTTTAAATCTGACTCATTAACTCAGAAATCTTACCAGTATACAGTATTTTTTTGTATAAAAAAAACATAATTAATTAACATAAAAAATTAAATTAAATAAGGAAAATTTAATTGAAATATAAATAAAAAAGTTATAAAAATAGGAAGAAAAAAATAAAAATAAAAATGAAAAAATTCATAAATAAAAAGTAATTATAATATGAAATAATAATAATAAAAATTATAAAATTCAAGTAAAAATATAAAAAAATTAGTAAAAATTAAAATGAAAACAATAAAATTTATAAAAAAATAAAAATGATTGAAAAATAAAAAATAGATAAAATACCCATGAAAATAAATATAATAAAACTTTAAGAAAAAAAAATTTAAAAAATGGACATTAAAATATAAGTAAAAACATTTAAACAAATAAAAACATAAAATTTAAATAAAAATAAAAATAATTTTAAAAAAATAATAATAATATAGCAAAAAATATAAGTGTAAAAATAAATTTAAGGATGCACATACTGCACACACAAATCAGCACTTGCAGAAATGAACAGAATCACCAAGTAGTGTCCCTTGTGATAGTAATATCTGGTGCAGCTGCCTCTGCATCAACAAAATCAGAACATTAATATTGAAAAGCATTGTTTACTGAACACATGAAGTGTAGAAAAAAATTTGAAGTTGACAAAATGTCTATGTAGCTTATGTCAATATGTGTATGCACTCATAGTATACAAAAAACGCGATGTCAACTGACTTGGAAATTTTGAACAAAAAAAATTCTCACACTTTTTTGAACTGTTCCTTTGCAAAAAGTTCTTCTATGAAAGATGCGCATTATTTTTCTTTATGTGTACCTAAAATTTCGTATAAATAGAATGTAAATTGGATAAATAAAGTTACTTTTGGAAAGTCGGCGAGCGCTGAGTCAACTGCCGGAAATACACACTTTTGCATACGTTTTTTGATGTTTTCATACGATTTTGGGTACTTGACATTGTACGCACAACACTTGTGTCAACTGAAATGAAAAAAACGTATACTAGCGTACGCAGCGTACACTTTCAGCTCAGTTGACATTTTCGATCATGATTTTCACTTTTATTGAAACTTTTGAAACAGCCAAAAAGTCAATTCAATGAACACTGTAAATGAAAATGTCAACTGCAAATGTAAACACAGATACGTTGACATTTATGGTTGCATGTTGTCATTTATGTTGCTTATAGTTATTGAAAAAAGGGCCCACACAGGCTAGTTGACATTGACACCAAATGTAAAGTCCCAAACCAAACTGATCTCCATTCAAAGCTTGCTTTCAGGATTTGAAAAGCAAGCTTTGGATTGGGACAGGAAACAGTTGACATTTTCTGTCGTTGTCAAGTAGCCTGTGTGGGGCATAGTAGTAAAGTAAACAATATATAAGTTGACATTTTATAGACTAATCCATTCTTAACTCTATTGATACTTTCAGGAGAGTGGCAGCAGGGGGCGGTGTCCGAAGTGAAATGGCTTGAATGTTTTCTGGAATTAGTGGTTTTGTTTGGTATTTCGCAATGATTTTTGAGTATTTTTGAATTTTTGGAAAGATTTGAATGTGCTTGTTTTTATAATAATTTGGAAACTTTTTGTTTTGTTGTTAATAGTAAATAGATAGCAGATATGAATTCTTTGTTAGACACAAAAGTGCAACTTTTAAAGAAAAACTAAATTTTGAATTTTTTTTTACCTTGAATTTTCAAAATAAAAATTTCAAAAAGTTGTGTCAAAAGCTGTAAATTTTTTTTGAAAATATATGCAAAAATGCAACAATTAAAGTTTTCATGTTTGCTATTTTCAATCTCCAAATTGTTCAAGTTTAAAATGAATCTCCTCTGTTTGTTTTTCTTAAAAAAATTTGATATGTAAAGATTATCTGGTTCAAAATTTTTAAACTTGTCAGTCAACCCAAGTATTCTGTTGTTTTAGTTGCTTAAAATACTTTGGTTTTTTTTGCTGTCTTGTTACTCACTTTGCGTGATTTGTTGGCAGAATGTAATTGTAATAGTAACTATACATGAAATCATTTGAGCTTGTGATTTTTCAATTTATTACATTAAATAAAGTAGTTAAATGAAAATGTAAATCAAAAAGAAATTAAATTTTTATTTTATACAAATTGTGTCTGGAAACAACAGTAAATTACATGAAATAAAAAGCAACTTTTAAAAGGCAACAATACATCACTATCACATGAAAAAATACATCACTATCACTACTTTCATCATTAACCTTTCAAGTTATCCAATTTTGGCAATTCAAAATGAATAAATTGTGTACGCGTATGCAAGAAATTGTATAAGTATGCAAAATCTCATACGCGTACGTTTTTTTGCGTTCGCGTATGCCAAAAAAACATACGCGTACGCAAAAAAACATACGCGTATGCTTTAGTTGACTCGGCCAGTGACACAAATATCTGTACTGCCCAAATTTACTAGTTGACATTATCAATTTGTGTACGCGGTCAACTGGAGTCAACTGAAAAAATTTTCAGTTGACTCTGAGTTGACATTTTACATGCGAAAAATGCGATGTCAACTAGCGTGTGGAGGCCCAATGATGCCCGGCCGTAAAGTAGCACCCCCTACTTTACAGATGGGTTTACATTACGGCCGGGTAGGCGTACTTTACGACTGGGTATACTTTACGGTCGGGTTTACTTTACGGCCGAGATCTCACCAAATTTTTTTAGTCAGGACTCGTGAATTGTCTCGCTACAACGTACGTGTTTTTTATTGTACATAGACTGCAGCTCCCCTATACACAACTTAGCGACGACTCAAAATACCTAAACACGACGTACTACATTCGTTACACTTAGATCCTAGCATTTAGGCCCCGAGTACTCGCTTTTATGCGATGGCCAACAATTCCGTTTTTCAACCATTTTTGGGAAGGAAGTTTGCCATGTGACGCCCCAGCGATCACGCTGCGATCAGAGGAATAACATCGCGCTTCATAGATAAAGTTATCTTGCCCTGGGAAACGGGGCTGATCAAGACCGAGACATAACATGAGTCAAATGTTCAAGGATGGCGAACAGGGGCCAGTTCCGAAAATTGAGAAGTGAAATGGCAAAAGCGAAGTAAATTGGCAAAGGCGAAGTGAAATGGCAAGTAAATTAGCAAATGCGAAGAAAATAAAAAAAGAGTAATTTCTCTTCACTTTGACGTTTTACTTCTCACTTCTCAATTTGCGGAACTGGCACCTGGTGTTTGAAAACTCGAATAGGGAGTCCGGCTGGTTGAGGGAGACATCAAGTGGGTTGACATTTTTATGCCTTTAGGTAAATATATTGACACTGTCTTCGGGTGCAAAGCGAAGCAGTTTTTTGATTCATGATGGTGAATATAAGTATGGCAAAACACATGATTAAACTTCAATATTTATATTCCCCCCAAAAGAATAAGGTAATAGAATTTACCGTGCAAAAGAAAGATGAATTATAAATATTATAGCATATAATCATATTCCGCAGACAGGTATGTATTTTCAAATGTACATATATACCTGTATATAAATGAGGCGTCCAATTCTAAAAGTCGACAAGTCCAAAATATGAAAATTTCGAGTGATGCCCGGAAACGTCATCTGGGGCTACTTCCGCACATTTTTCATCATTTTTCATAAATTTTTTGACCTCACATGCCCATATGGCATGGTGCCAAATTTGAAATTTTTTGGGAAAAATGCAAAAAATTTGGGCAAGAAGTCGACAAGTCCACTTAGTTTTTGGCTTAAAGTCGACAAGTCCATCCTCCGCATCCTTTTTTCTGGGGAAAAAACGCAAGAAATGTGATAAGTCCACTATGGGCACTATGATTTCTAAAAGTCGACAAGTGCATAAATTTCCCATAAGATGGGACCAACGCGGGCGGTAAAAATGTTCTCGCGTGCAAGAAGGCGACAAGTCCATTTCCCTCCCCAAAACAGTTTTGCTCTGACCGAATGGAATTTTATGGACACCCCATTTTTCACATATAGGTTGAGATTAGGGGCTGAAAATTTGACACTTTATTGTCAACATATGGAACTTAATGGAAAGCATGAGAGAGCCAAATTGGACACGCACCTAGGGCCTGGAATTGGGTTTGAAGCTTAAAATGCGATTTACTCAAAATCGCAATTTGTCAGACTTGTGGACTTTTAGAATTAGACGCCTCAAATATTTATGCACTATTTATCACCAGAGATTCCTGCGTTCAGAACATCACAAGCAAATACCCATCGGTCAACTGCACGAGAGCTGCCGCGCAGCGCGGTCAACTGTGCACGGCACGTGGTCCACCGCGGCGCCCAACGTCAACGGCGAGCCGAAGCCGTGCGCCGCCACCACCTGAAGCGGGTGTGAAGTTTAAATGTGCTGTACTCGGACATAAATATATATTATATTTAAAAATATCATTAAAAAATTATTTTTCTATTTATGTTTTTCCATGATTTTTCAGAGAGATTTAGATTTCCCACAGAGTTTTAGAATGCTATGTCAACTGTCCGTCAAACAATCTAATATTATAGCTAAGTATCGAGCAAAATCTATCCAAAATCAACATTAGCACACCTCCTTAAACCTCTCCTCGCTGTAGCTGACGGGCCAGAACAAGAATCTCTCATCGTGCACCGCTGGCACCCCCAGCTGATAAGCGATCATTGCCAGGAATATGTCATCGTACGGGTAATAATCCATGTATCTGGCTGCGACGGCGAAGCTTCTCGCCGTGTGGCCGTTCATCAAAATCGCACCAGCCGTTATGTATGGCGGGTATGCGTCGAATGGGTAGTCGGCTGTAAAGGTGTTTTCTGTATACTGCGGGCCATCTAATATTTCTATATACGTTTCTGCAACATCATAGTTGTTCAAACGTATTTACGTTTACCCGAAAAATACGCATACCTGAGTACTGAGTAAAGACGTCTGTTTCCTCTGAAAAAGTTCCTGAACTCGCGTTTACTTTTTGAAAGTATTTGAGTGCAGAAAACGTATTTCAAATTTCAGCTTTTCAAGGCATAGAAGGGAGAAGAAGGCTTAAAAAAATCAAAAAAGGGTCTGTAAACAAAAATAGCTAAAAATGGGCTAAAAGCGTATGAAAAAGTGAATTTGAAGGCAAAATGTGCAAAAAGGAATGAAATGTAGTGAAAATTCGGGCAAAAATTACCAAAATTGCCACCTTTTACGTTTTCCGTGCGAAAAGTACGTTTTCTGTACTCAAGGGGTGAGTAAAAACACTTTACGTTTTCATATACTTTTAAAAAGTTTGGTACTTCTAACAACTCTGGTGCAAACACCGCCAAACGGTACTTTGTCATTGATTTTTTAATTCTTTTTTTAATTTTTTGTTGATGTTAAATTTCAAACTGACCCAGAGACACATAGTGCTTGTGCCAACGCAGGCGGAATGGACTAGTATCGAAGCGATATCCAGTATACACGTATTGTTTTGCATTTCGATTAGCTTCATATTTAGTAATTAGCCGTAACAAATTGGCAAAGTTTAGGAAGAAATCATCATCAATTAGCAAAAGATAATCGAAGTCTACACAGGACTCGATGAAGAGATCCAACCAGTGGAAAAGACTCAGCACCTGGAGCGATAAATTTTTAAAAAAATTGTAAAAACAGTATTCACAGTGGGCGCCACTAATTTCGTACATTTCACCAGATCGGTTAGGAAAGGATGCGTGGAGAAAAGTTATGTCTCACCTGGTGCCGGTTCCGCAAGTGGACAAGTTAAGAGTTAAAAGTTAAGAGTTGAGTAAAAAGACAAATGGCGAGTTAAGAGTAAAGTTAAAGTTTAAGAGAAAAGTTAAAGTTTAAGAGAAAAGTTAAAATTTAAGAGAAAAGTTAAAAGTTGAGTTAAGAGTTAAAAGTTGAGTTGAGAGTTAAGAGACAAGTGGAAAATGATGGTAAAAAAATATAAAAAAATAAAAATATGAAATTGGTATCGATACGGCTGTTCGCTGGCATGATGCCAATGTTGTATGCACGTCATTTGAAAATAACGTATCCAAAAAAATTATCGCTAAAAAAAGAAAAAATCGCCGAACGTTGTTTCGAAATGGCCGTGCGGGGACAAAATATGATTGAAGATCAGCGTATCGCGCTTCTGCAACGAATGACCCATTTGTCTTTTAAATCAACTTTTAACTCATCTTTTAACCTTTAACTCAACTCTTAACATTTAACTCAACTTTTGACTCAACTTTTAACCTTTAACTCAACTCTTAACTTTTAACTCAACTTTTGACTCAACTTTTAACCTTTAACTCAACTCTTAACTTTTAACTCAACTTTTGACTCAACTTTTAACCTTTAACTCAACTCTTAACTTTTAACTCTTAACTTGTCTACTTGCGGAACTGGCCCCAGTATTTCCCCTGTACATATCCAGATGTGAATTTTTTTGATCAAATGCTGTGCCCCTGTTAATTGATGTGCCTTATTGCCCATTTTCAACTATTTTTAGGAATATAAATATATTTTAACTAGCGATTTTTCTCGTTTTTCTGCCTTCTACACCATGAAAAACATTATACATTGACGCCCGCTAATACCCTCGACTAGTGATGTGAAAGAGCAATGGCGCTGGCGGCTGCCGTCTGGAGCTAGCGCCAAAGCAAAAGGCGCCATGGCGCTTGGCGCCATTTTGCTCTGGCGCCATTGGCGCTTGGCGCTAGGGGTCGGAAAAGCGCCATGGCGCTTGGCGCCAAAGTTCTGACGCTTTTCACATCACTACACCCGACCACCCAAGAAAAAGGTGCAGCTACTTATAAATACCAAATCTATTAGACCCCTGGTGAGAATGACCCAGTGCCTGAACTCATTTAAACACACTAGTCATCTGCGACCCCGTGTGCACGCGCATTGCTTTTCTCAGTCTTTTGATGACACTGCTCAAAACAAAATTGAAAAACTGATAAATCAGTCACTATATGTAAATATTTGAGTTTTTAAATGTTTCTTTTAGCGGTGTCATAAATACAGTGACAAAAACAATGAACAATGGTGCTGATCATGTAAACCTGCTGCAGCCCCATGCCGTGCTAATTGACCCCGCTAGTCATCTACCCCCCCCCCCCCAATTAAGAGCATAGATGACTAGCGGGTCTAGATGGGTAGTAGGTAGGAATACATGGCTGGTGGGTCTAGATGACTAGTAGGCCTAATCCGTGAGGAGTCTGGTAGGGGCTTAATCAGACACGCACAACAACGAAAACAACCGCACCAACTACGGAATATATTTTACGAGTGTTTTCATACCAATTAATGTCCACAAACCTTCAGCGTATTGTTGCGGTAGTTATCCCGAATATCCACCCACAGCACATCACCAAAAGTTTTTGATTCCAAAGCCAGCTGAACTCGATCGTCCACATTGGCAGGATTAGCGACGGCGAAATTGAGGTAGACACCAAATCGCTTGCCATCCAATGTGGCCATGAAATGGCTGCCGGCTCGACCCCAAGAATCGCGAATGGCAGCGCGCTGATGAGAGTTGCCGGCAGCCGACTTGACCATCACTCGCAACCAGGGGGCACTCCCAGACCCTGTAAAAGACCCTGTAAAGTGTAAAAGCCCTGTAAAATGTCATGTGTCATGTAAAAGACCCTGTAAAATGTCATGTGTCATGTAAAGACCTTTTAAAGTGACAAATGTCACGTAAAGGACCCTTTTATGTGTCATGTGTATCCGAATAATATTTTATTGTATCAAAATCTTATGGTTTTGTATCCAAATATAATGTCAAAAAGTAAGATTTGGATACAAAAACATAATATTTGAATACGATAAAATAAGATTAGGATAAACATGACACTACAGGTTTTTTTTACATAACACATGACATTTTACAGGGTCTTTTACATGACACATGACATTTTACAGGGTTTTTTACATGACACATGACATTTTACAGGGTCTTTTACATGACAACTGACATTTTACAGGGTTTTTACACTTTTCGGAGTCTTTTACAGGATCTGGGAGTGACACCAGGTCATAGTGCCATCCTTGGGTGGGCCGGTGCCGCGCTTCCGACACGCGGTCATGGTTTTGGGCTCGTGCAGCCATGTGAAGGAGTGTGGCTGCAGATGCACCGTTCCGTTGACGTTTACGGTGGATAGTTCACGCTCTACCTGGAAATTTGAATGTATCTTACTGAGATATTGAATGAAGCACGTTTGAGGTCATGGCCAACGTTTGAAACCAACATTTTCACATGTTAATCAACAACACCATTCTTTTTCACTAGAATTAATTCTTTCTAGGATATGTAGGTAAACAGTCTCCGACTTGTATTGTCGAATATATTTTCGGTAATATTTATTTGTGCCAGCAGATATGCATGCATGCACACATGTCACACTGAGAAGCAGCACCCAGTCTTTTTAACATGCCCATCAATTTTTCAAGTATAGTTCAATCAAGTTACGAAAGTCGGGAGAGTGACCACCAGTCTTTTACCACAGAAAACCCCCCCGCAACAACCAAAAAAGCCACCCACCAAACTCTTCACATCCACAAAAGGCGGCCACTGAAACTTCCTAAAGGGCACCTCGACCAGGTGGTCGACCACCCCATTAAAGTACAGCAAGCAGAGAAGGACGCACAGCGACACGATCTGCAACGGCCAGCCAGCGGACTTGAGCCAGCGCGATACACCGTGCATGGGTCTTAGTATATGCATAGATGTGAGTACCTCGGCTAGAGTGCGTCGCCAGTTTGAAGGGTCATAGTCCGGGCCTTCGTGGACGTGTTGAGCGTGTATGAGCGTCGCATTTTTGTCGCCGCCTTGTTTTTTTGTGCCGCCGGGGAAAGCGACGGCTGTGTACTACGACGTTTTCAGGGTGTCAAGTTTTCTTTTGTTGTTTGTGATGTGGTATCGAATGGCCAGAAAACACGGCTGTTGGATAGGTGCAACGCGGTGTGCGTATACCAGGGGTAGTGATATAAGAGCGCCATGCCGCTGGCGCCAAAGCAAAAATCGCCATGGCGCTCTTGGCGCTTAGCGCTACCATGCTGTAGCGCCACGCCCTTGAAAAGCGCCATGGTGGTATTGGCGCTTGGCGCTATTTTCGTCTGGCACCGGGAACAAAATGCCTGGCGCTGGCGCCATGGCGCTTCTGGCACTTAGCGCCATTTTGCTCTGGCGCCATGGGCGCTGGGGGTCGCAAAACCGCCACGGCGCTTTTGGCGCTTGGCGCCAAAGTCCGGCGCTATTCACATCACTAACCAGGGGTCAGGCAGTTTCGGCTTTGGTCAACATTCCTAAGCTGATAGATCTATTTTATACACATTTGAGCTTTGTTTTAGACATCGGAAAAAGGGGCCCGTCAATTAGTGTTGATGCAGATCAAAGATGACGTTTTCTAAATAGATTTATCAGTCTCAGAAATTTCGGTTGTCAACTAGTTAGTGTGCGCAGGTACATCGCCCCTATCCGGCAACCAAAACGAAATACTTTACATTGGTCAGTATTTACTTGCGTTGGCTGCATGCTAACTGCATGTCCTCGCTTTACAGCAGTATTTCGCACATTGTCATCAGTGAATGCATAAAAATAAATAATACTCCACTGGATTGTTCGATATTATAGTGTAGCCTTGACGCTATCTGAGTGTAAATATTGACTTACACTGATAAGAAATGACTGTTCATTGTAGCGGACACAAACTCAGAAATCATCTTCATTTGGGACAATGTCCGCCGATTTTTGTGAAGTAGGCGGACATTTTTTATGAAGGACACAAGACACAACAGATGGGTGTAGAAAAGAACGTTGAGGAAATAGACAACGCGACTCCCGGTGAAATAACCACCGGTCACCTATGAAAGGAAAGAATAAGAAAATAGTTGTAAAAATCCGAAGAGCGATTGTCATCAATGAATTTTCTACAACCGAGGCACATTAAAATACTCAGAATCATATTTACATAAATAGCTCATGATAATGCGATATAAATGTGGGTAAACCATCCTATAAACGGAAAAGTAGTCTCCTAGACAGTTCAATATTTATACTCGCTCAGTGAAAATTCGTAGAGGTTTGACATGACAAAAACTTTATGACAAAAATTACGGGTAAAGAAAAGCCTAATTTTTTTCTTCAAAAAATGCCCCATTGTGTAGCGACACCAATAAAATTTTCAATCTCCCATAACAAAGACGTACGCGGGGGAGGGGGGGCGGCCACCTCCCTCTTCTAGGACCAAACAAAAGATAGCCGAAAATGGCGATTTTGAAGACAGCTATCAAAATTTTTGCGCGCAAGCACCCATTTCGCCACCCCCACGAAAGATGCTTGTATTTACATATTCATGTTTTATGAGTATAAACAAAACTACAAATGTACTCTAAGTTGTGCTCAGTACAATAAATTTAAGCATAAACTCATATACATAGTAGACCTTGGCGTTAGCACCTGCGCCAATGCGACCATGGCGTGGCGCCAACAATTGGCGCCAGAGCCATGACTCCGTCCCTTATTATAGAAATATAAATTTTATGGAAGGTGGCGTTCGCCGAGCCCGTATAACACCCCCCCCCCCGCTCGAAAATCCTGCGTACATCTCTGCCCCAAAAATAATAGAGTTTGATAGTTTCTCAAGAGAAGAAATCACATCGGATGGGCTACATGCATTGCGCGGATAAATATTTACCTAAATGATAAGTCAGACACTTGCCGATTTGCTCGAAAATTATCACGGAGAATTCTTCTTTCGGCACAAATATTTTCTAGCAGAGAACTTTTCAAGGGGGGGGGTAATTATTTGGTCAAGGGAAACTATTCAAGGGGAAATTTTCAAGCATTTTCTATCAACTCATTTCACGAGATATCCACAATGAGTGAAAGGGTAAAATCGATAGTGAAAGATATATGCCGACCGCATTTCATCTTTTGTAAAGTCAATTAGCTTCCAGTCATTTTTATTCCATTTCCCGATACTTTTGTCGGATTTAAACAGCTTGCTAAAGAACCACAAAATCAGGTGACCAAAAATTTTAGATTAAAAAACGGACCGGCGGAGCTAATTTACTCAATGTGCTTATTACCTTAGGAGCGAATCAACCCACAAAAAGCTGATCAAATAAATAAATTTATGATACATGCGCATATCGTATTTAAATATTAAAATTGGAAAGCGTATGCCGTTCGCATTGAACACCGCTATCGACAGTTACGGGGACATGTATTACCATAAAACCTTGAACAGAACATTGAAAACCAATGCCTTCAATTTAACACAGATAAACGAATATCTTCCCGACAAAATAACAATGAATTTGTATAAAAATACTAAATATTTACGCTGAAAAGCTGAACGGTGCAATATGCAACTGATTTGGATAAACAAAACACTCGAAATGGGTACTCAAAATGAAAATCACCACCAAAAAATGCGAACTCTAGAAACGTTTCTAAAAGACTAAATACTACGATTTGATCCAACGATAAATATCACCAAATGCACCAAAACTTCCAGATATTGATAAAAAAGTAAAAGTTGTGCACAGAAACTTGACTCGGCTCAACTTGAAATTGTTCTCAACAAATACTTCTTTCACTTTGAAGGTAATTGGTCCCATTTCAATTTGAAACTTGAACAAAATTCATCTATAAAAGAGCCTTCGGATGAACCTTCAACAGAAAAAAATCACACTGTAAACCCTGGATTAGTTCCCCCTGTCAGATAGATGCCGAAAGAAATATCCCTCGAATAGCCCCCCCCCCCCCCCCCCCGATTTCGATAGCGATCGGTGTGAAAGATACTGTACGACTTGAAATTTAGCTGAGCTAAACACTACAAAAAAAGCAGTAGACAAAACGAGAAAAGCTACATCGCAATATGTAGTCTGATTCACTGAATTCTGTGCAATGATATTTAGAATGGAAAGTCCTCTTTTTACAGCTGGGTGTATGTTTATTGTGTATCCACATATTTAGGTACCTATTTTGTTTTCTGGGTCCGCAATTTTCACTTTAAGTGTCTTGGCATTTCCCCAAATGCTTTTACTTAGTCTTACTCGCCGTTAAAATTCCAGTTGGCTTTACTTAAATCGAAAAAATATCTCATATGTAGAAAGATTGGTCGAGAGCTCGGAAAAAATCACTCGCCAATCAGACGCAGTCAAATATTCGGGTTTTTTAATCAACGAAATAATTCAAAGAATCGATTTGCGGCGCATCAGAAACCGCAGGTCAACGAATAAAATCGAAAACGAGTGCGAAAGTCGCGCGCAGCTCATCTGCTGTGTCTGAGTCGCTGGATAAACTCGTAAAATATCGTGCCACATATTCCATTTACCGTATTACCTCGAAATACCTCCATGGGGGTTTATTATTTCGCCAGCAAAATTTGAGGGGGAGTTAATGCGGGGGGGGGGGGCTTATTCGAGGGGGGGGGAGTATTATTTCGTCAGAAATTTTCGTAAGGATCGTAGTAAATAGTAGGTATTTGCATATCCAAAACAGGTAATAAATGTGTCCAGACAGGATATATTTGGACATAAAATCGCAGATAGCTACACAAACTATTCTATGCTGCAATGCAAATTAGCAGTAATAAATACATCATGTACATTGCATACATGATTTACATCATTTCGGAGGGGGTGTATTTCGAGGGGGTTATTATTTTCCCAGCCTATTTTGAGGGAGGGGGGTTAATTCGAGGGGGGGGGGGTTAATTCAAGGGGGCAATTCGAGGTAATACGGCACCTATTTCATGCATAGGTAAGATGTTAGTCACTGTATCTATCAATCAAATACATTCGAAATCACAGGCTGACGCCGCTTTTTCGGTGTAGCGAAATAACGCGCACAGAGCACGCCAAAGTGTGAGAAATCACTAAAAACTGGTTCGGTGACTAATTGCGATTTGCCAATCGACAAATGCAAACGTACAAACGTTTGGTGCAAAAACGCTGGACGAACAGAGTTAGACAAATGCTGTGTATTCACGCGGACAAACACACTTAAAGTACTTAAATGAAGGTATTTACGTACTACGTAATGCGCACACGATAGTACCTATGCATTGTTTGTCCAGCGCATTCACGAGAGCCAAACAAGTGCAAGTGTCACGCAGTTGCCACGAACGACCTGGGCACTGGGCGCGGCCGCGCGCACACACATCTCACTTTTATATTCAAATAGCGCGGATGAACAGAAATTCACTTTCATCGTGTTATGCAGCGACGACAGAAGGGAATACGGTGAAAAAATGATCAAAAAGTTTTTTTAAAGAAGTTCAATTGATGTACAAAAAGTCCGTAACCTGCATAAGAGCGACAGACAGAAACACACGAGTGACGACAAAAAATCTTCACCAAAAGTACCGTAATCGCGCAGAGTACCGTAATCCGCAGTAGGCCGATAACACTCTACCGAATCCGTGGTCATGACGCAACGAAAACGTCGCTGTTATCCGCATTATCGTCGTGCGGCGCGGCGGCGGCATTAGCGGTCGACGGCGACACCCAGCTGCACCACTCGCCCCACACTGAAATTGAACGTGCGCGTGGAGAACGGGCCCAGAGTTGTTCAAATACCGGTATTTTTGGAAAACGTAAACGTAAACGTAAATACCTTTTCCAAATTTAAAGTATAAATACTAAAACGTAAGGTATTTTTAAAATACCAAGGAATACGTAAAAGAAAACGTAAACGTAAAAATTTCAAGAAGTACCCCATATGAGCAGAGCTTCTGAAAAGACCATTGTTGTGACATTTTCAACAATGTATTCATGTTTCCATCCACATTTTTCACTTGCATTTCATAGCAAAGAAAACATCTTTTTTGAAATGTTTACCTTTGTAAATGAATGTTGGTGCTGATGGCCTCGCAGTTTAGCAAGCTCTTGGATTAGAACACTTCTTCATCAAACATTACATTTCTGCTAAACATCAGCACGATGTCAGCAGAGTCTAATGCACAATACTCCCATAAATACACACATTCCATTTTCTGCATGTATTTAAAGCTATTAATATATTCATTCACCACACTGTTCACATTCAACAATTGACACATTGATTACATTTAAAATTGCTTGATTACATTTATTGAGAATATTTGCACTGTCAAAACGACAATTACACAACACCATTGGCATTATGTCCAATTGGTATAACTTTTCACACAAAATCAATATGTGACTGTGTAGTAATAGAGCACATTTGGCAGACGCGTGGTTGGATTTTTACGTTTTCTCTGGTACCCGGGTAATTGTGCCAGGAAAACGTAACAAAACGTAATGGTATTTTTGGAAAACGTAAACGTAAGTATAACCGGGTATTTCGGGTAAACGTAAATACGTTTTTCCAACTCTGAGAACGGCACACAAAGTAGGGGGTTTCCGGGATTTTGACCCTCGCGGGGGGCAGCATTAGTTGATCGCTCGGGGGTTGGGGGCTGCCCCATTGGAGAGCTAAAGGGCCCTTCAATATATAGGTTTTTTCCAGGGTGTAGAAGGAAGAAAGGGTGAAAAAAATCGCTGAAAATAGCTAAACATAGGTTTATAAGCACATATACCTAGTACAAAAATAGCTGAAAATAGGCAATCAAACACACGAACTAGCGATTTTGAAGGTGAAAATCGATTAAAAGTATGAAAATTAGCGATTTTGAGCAAAAATTGGGGTATAATTTTTCAAAAATCGCTCAAGATAAAGTTAGGAAAATAGCTGGCCGATGGTGGGCGGTGTTCAGGGGATAGTATTCAAAAACTTTGCCTCCGGGATAAGTAGATAGCTGAGCGGTTGGGGGGGCGGGGGTAACCCCCCCTCCCCAGTGGAGATGCCTACCCGAGACATAGCTGGCCGATGGGGTGGGGTGTTCAGGGGATAGTATTCAAAAACTTTGCCTCCGGGATAAGTAGATATCTGAGCGGTTTGGGAAGGGGGCGGGGGTAACCCCCCCCCCGTGGAGATGCCTACCCGAGACAATCACCATCACGCCAACCCGATAAACCCACCAGGAGAAAACATTTCAATCGTATTCAAGAACTGCTTTCCATTGAACCCGCCAACCGCCACAATTCTATCAGCGAGCACGACTGCAGCGACATTGGCCCTGGGGAGCAGTCCCAGACCCTGTCAAAAACCTGTAAAATGTCAAATATCACGCAAAGTGTCAAAAGTCATGTATAATGCCCTGCAAAATGGCAACTCAGTTTCCATGACTCATTTTCCATGACTTTTGACACTTTGCGTGACACTTGACATTTTACAGGGCACTTTACGGGGTCCGGGACTGGCACCTGGGCACAGTGAGCGAGGGCGCCGACGACCAACAGGGAGCGTCGGGCCGCTCGAGCACCTCGACCGTGGCTAGGGACTGCTGCCCGTCGCTGCCGCCGATCGCGTACAGCTTGTCTGCGGTTTGAGCGCTGATTGGGTGATTTGCAGCTGGGATTTGTAAAATTGGGATTTGTGGAAATAACCTACTGGATTGAAACGAGTTCACCGAAAAAACGGGTACCGTATTGGCTTGTTTTGAACCCCGGGCACTGTATTTTTTCACAACGTCCTTACAGTGGCACTCAATTCGAGCATGGCACTCTATTCGAGCATGGTACTGTATTATTTCATAAGGCAGTTCAATTCCATTATAGATATCGATACACATATTTTGGTACGTATATCGATTCCAGCTGCGTAATTATGATGTAATTGCAACAGCTGCGTCAAATAGATGCAACAACGCATACGACTAGACATTTTTTACCAACAGAAGCGACAGAACAGAAGCCACTCGTCGCATGCAGTAACGTTTTTAAACGTACTGCGTTTCCCGCGTCATGTTTGCTTCTATTACTTAGGTGTGGGGGGCACTCAATTCAAGCATGGCACTGTATTGTTTCATAAGACGGTTACCCTGGCACTGTATTCAAGCATGGCACTCAAATCAAGCATGGCACTCAAAACAAGCCAATACGGTATATTAGCTTTTAAAGGCGATACAGAGCAGTTGACAGCCGGTCAACTGGAACGTCTGTTTTAAGATAACGTTCAGCTCATGGAAATGTTCCATTGTGGCTTTGTGAATGGCACAGACAAAATCTTACATCCCGCGAACTGAAAAATGTTTCAGTTATTTTTTCGTTTCTTTTCCTGTCAAAATCAGTTTCACATAACAAACTTGTTAAATAGCTGTACGTATAATAATCTGCGCATAGAAAAAAAGCCCAGCACCCAGCTAAAACTTCAGCGAACACCTGAATACCCCCCCCCCCAACACACCCCTGAAAACCACCAGCGCGCAACCCCTCCTGGGCGTGGAGAGGGGCGGCAGCGACGCCCAAGCGTTCTGCCTGGGATCGTAGCATTCGACCGCGGCGGTGCAGTTCCACTGGTCGCAGCCGCCCGCTGCCAAAATGCGGCCCTGCCACGCGCAGCAGCCGGATTGGTAGCGCGCTGGTGAAATGGGGGTGACGTTTTAGTCGACGTTATATTAGAATTCATGGGTAACTTAAAAGAAGAGAAACGTTTGGACTGGACCAGTCAATGAGAGCAAAAAAATTCGAAGACTACTACACAAATACGGTAATCAGTTTTAAAATCCGTTTTAAATAATTTTTTTCCGTTTTCGTTTCCGGCAAGTGCAAATTTTTTCCGTTTTCCGGCCGCTGAATTTTTTTCCCGTAAAAATTTTTTTTACACCCTAGTCATAGTGTCCACAACCCAAACAGCCCCCCCTCACCCATATTCAAAGGCGCAATGGGACTCCAAGTACCCATCCCAGGATCATAGACCTCGCAATCCCTGCACACCACCTGGCCATTGTACCCAGCCACGCAGTAGATCTTTCCATCCAGTTCGGCGCACGAATTGTGGCTGCGCGGCACGTTCAAAGGGGATAGCTGTTGCCACTTTGGGCAGTCGGAGGTGCCCGGCTGCAGGCACTCGACCGAGGACAAGTCCGCGTGCCCGTTGCTGCCGCCCACCGCGTACACCTAAGGGAGTGGTTGGGCAGTGCGAATTGTGGATTGGTGAAGATAATATAGCCAGCGCTACAATTAGTGTAAAAAAGAAGGCAATTGATAAATAATAGCCTAGTTAGCTAACTGTTTTGTTGAAAGTCAACCACGGGGCAGTCCCAGACCCTGTAAAGTGTCAAATGTTATGTAAAATGTCAATCAAAAAAGACAAAGATTTTTTACTGAATATTACATGAAAATTGACACTTTGCATGACATTTTACAAGACATTTGACACTTTACACTTTACAGGGTCTGGGATTAACACCAGCGGTCAAATGAAAACGTGTTTCGATTAACAGGAAGTAAACGAAATAAAATAAAATATAAAAAATAAGTAATGATTTTTTGCATAGCGGTGCAAAAAGGGATGCACTCAAGCCAACGTCTCTCTCATAAACCTTGAACAACCGCCAACAACCACCAACACAAACATTCCAAAGCCTCAAAACCAACAGTGCCTCGAGCCTGAACCACTGCGGCGCCCAATCTGCCCCGTTCGGTGGTCATGTCGGCGGCGGGCCACCAAGCGTTCCGCGCCAACGAGAAACACTCCACCGAGCTCATGCACTCGCCCCTGTCGTAGCCGCCTGAGTGGCATGGGGGGTTATTGGGGGGTTGTTTGGGGGGTTGGCACATTTTGGAGGGGGAGGATTGGCACATTGTTCAAATTTTGTTTGAGTAAAAATAAGACGGGGACATTTTCAATTACACCCCTTGCTGTTGGCATTGCAAATGCTGTTCCGGGCATATTTTGTGCGATGTTCTGTTGATTTGACTTCCCTGTCATTTTTTTTACGTCTAGCCGTGGGCGTATTTACGCATTATACTTGGGTAACTGGATATTTACGTCATTCTACACATTTGAATAGAAGTTTGCAGACTCGACAGCAAAACAGCTGCTGAATACCAGTGTATGAACATTCATCATTAATCGCACTTTAGTTCAACACGTTCGAATGTTCACATTCACATCACAACTGTCGAAATATATACATACACACAGACAGTAGCGACCGACCCCGCCCTGACTATTCCAACATTCATTCAGATTTCAGATCGGATCAGAAAGACATATCAGTTAAAAACTGCCAAAAGTTTGCGACAAAAACGAAAATGAATCTTCATTGCAATTCATTGAAAAAAACGGCAGTTGCAAAAATATCCGTAGATTACGGATCGTGCGCATTGCATTCATATTTTTCGACTATATTAAAAGTTTTTCACGCCCCCACCAGAAATTCAAAGTCACAAGGTCGACGGTTGACTATTTTTTTTACAAACGCTGTCCTTGAAGTATTATCCAAGCTCTGTGCAACAAAATGGGCCACGTGACGGGACATATCATGAACCACGTGAAAAATGTTTTACCGTGCAAACGCAAATACGGTCCAGTACAAATTCCAAGGTTGCAACATTTTTCGCTAAACTTCAGTCGACAGCCAAAAATAGACGAATTATAAAGTGGAAAAACGAGTTCCAGACAAAATAGTTTGGATGTTTTTACAAAAGGACACCATTTCCGCTAAGTACTATTTGCACGCAAACAAGGCAATCTAGTTTGGAAAGCGGTTTTACATTAGGAGATAAAGTCAAAGTGGAATTAAAATAGGTAAATAATGCACAAAGCTGTTCACTTTCGACGCAGCGTGAGAGACAACAGTCACTGAGTAAACAACTTCGCAAGACGATTAGCAACCGTCTACCTATTTTTGGTTGTTCCCCAAATAAAAAAGAAATGCCAATATTCACAAATTCCTTGCGCTGCGGCAGCAAAAAAAAACAAAGAAAAAAATAACGCTCATTAAACTAAGTTTCACCACTCCCAGCACGCACGCACTTAGTTAGTAGGGTGCGGATTTTGGGGCCTAAATGACCATCTACGCGCAGAAAAACTATTTCGGTTTGCCCCTATATTATGAGCTGTTCATCAGCTGTAATATCGGAAAAGCCATCAGTAGGGTGTCAAAAAATTTTTTACTGAGAACGGAAAGGTAAATAAATTTCTTTGGAAAACGGAAAGTTGACAACCTAGCCGTATCCACAACCCCTGCACTCACCCATCACATAAAGCACATCGTCCAGCACAACGGCGCCCACTGAACATCTACTCCTTTGCATCTGCGCCAGCGGCAGCCTGCCCAGCCCGTCCTGCAGACATCTGTGGATCATGTTTTGCCGTTCCGACTGCACAGTGCCGCAGTCGGAGCCGAGCGAGTTTGTCGCCGCCGCGGTGCATGTTGGTGAATCGACTGCCGCTTGAGTGGGCGCTGCCGTGTGCGTGGGGTCGGATGGGGGTTGGCTGGCTACGGGAGAGACTTGACCCTGCGACGGTTTGCACAAGTGATGGACGAGTTTGAAATTTTGGAAGCGCGCCAATTATGTCAAGTCACCAACTTGCAACAAATGATTGTTGTGCGAAATCGAATTGGCGGGCATCAACTGCACGCTGATGACGGTCAGTAGCTTGCGAACCACGGCCAACGTGATGAAATTGCTGTCTGTGATTACGACGGTTTATTGAAACATATACCGAGTGCAGCGCAGTATCCTACCATAATTAAATGAATAAAATGTTGTGATAAATTTCGTAATTAACTATTCCATAGTAAAAACGAAACAATATGATGAAAAACCTGTATAATTTTTGGTTCATTATTGAGAGGGGTTATGGTAGGTTTCCATGCAAAGTGTGATTTCCGCAGAGTATACGCAAAAATACACCGCATCAAATCACTAAAACAAAAGACCGACCAGACAACTTGGCGATGGCGATGACCTTCCACGCGATCTCGTCGCTACCAGCGCCGCTGGGGCCCGACGCTATGGAGTTGATACTGTCGCGCGACAGCATCGAGTACAGGTTGCCTGACAAGTTTGACCGCATGCCGGCGCTCGCGCCGCTCTCGGTGGTGGCGGCCCCGCCTTCCAGCGTGTCCCCGGTCGACTGGCGCTCCGACTGTGAGTGGTGGGGTAATTAACGCGTTGGTCGCGATTGAGATAAAAATAAAATTAAAATAAATAAAATGAAAAAATTAGCCAATAAAATGTGTCAATAAAATTGACAGCAATGCAGAGTTGCGAAAACATTTTTACCGTTACCTGAAATACCCGGGTATTTATTTATACTTGCGTTTACGTTTACGTTTTCCATAAATACCATTACGTTTTGTCACGATTTCCTTATAAAATAATCTTACGTTTACATTCACGCTTTCCTAAAGTACCATAATTTTACAACCCTACAGCAACGAAACACCAAACCTACCAATCCATTAGCAGTCGACTGCGACTTGCGTCTAAACTGGAGCAGGGGGTTGGCCCTGGCCTGGTCCTTCTTGTAGTCCTGCACCATGTCGCAGCTGCCGATGGAGGACCGGTCGTCCATGTCGACGCAGTCCTGCAGCGACAGGTCGCTGTCCAGGTACAGCAGGTGCGTCTGTAAGTGCATGTGGGGGGTAGTGAATTGGGGGTTTACTAAGCGTAATTTTATGCAATTAATAAGCCTCTCAGGCCCTCGATATTTTCAGTTACCGTATTTCCTCGATATAATCCCAGGGGGTTTACTTTTTCAGAGAGCAAATTTTTAGGGAGAACGGGGTTTTTGGGGGAGGTCTAGTTCCAGGGGGGTAATAATTTCGCCATAAATTTTCATGAAGGATCGTAGTAAATACCCAAAATTACATACCCAAAACGTAATAAATGTGACCAAATAAATAGGATATATTTTGAACGTTAGATCGTTGCACAAACAAGTCTATGTGTAGCTGCTTTGTAAATTCGCAGCAAAAAATACTTTATGTTCATTGCATATTTAAATGTTGTATTTACCTTATTACATTCGGGGGTATTTCGAGGGGGGGGTAATTCAAGCAGGTATTTGGAGGAAATACGGTATCTATGCTGCACACATCCAGATTTTATGTCACATTCTCCTATAAGCCAACCTTATCAGTGAGCACCAACTCCCTGCCGTCGGTGAGCTCCTGCTGCTTGCACCAGTGCACCACCTTGTCGGCCAGCACGCGCAGGTCGTCCGCACTGCGCACCGCGTTGTCGCTAGGCACGCCGATCACGCGCACCTGGGGAAGGGGGGGTGTGATTTGGATACATTGGACACTAGAAGAAGATACTACAAGTGGTAACGTGACAAGAGAAGTGATTAAGTGTTACAGAAATGTGTATATGGTAAGTACAGAAGATAAGTAGTGACTGTGAACGAACATACTGGCCATATGACCTATTTGTATTTCTATTATTTTCTCACTTGACTTATAACTTATAACTTTTAAAAGTTATTACCACATCACTTTGATAGTAACTTGACCACTTAAGTACAAAATTTACATCAGCACTTGTCGCAAAAAGCCAACTTGAATGCAAGGCAGCGAGGAGAATTCATTGCTGGCCTGCGCGATGGTCTGAATGTTCGCCTGGATGTAGGCGTCCACTTGAGCCGCCAGCAGCGAGTCGTTGTGCTTGTTGGCCGACTTGCGCACGCCTGCGTTGACATTGGCATGTGTTTGATTGACATTTTGGGACTGGGATCGGGATTTTGAATTTCAGGGATTTGGATCGGGATTGGGGTCACGGGATCGGGATTGGTTTTTGAGTTTTCGGGATTGGGATCGGGATTGGAGTTACGGGGTCGGGATTTTGGCCAAAGTTCTGCTGTAGAGGGCTTTTCTTTAATTTACAACATAAAAAGGTCTAAAAACACACTTTAATTCCAGAGAAGTGGCATAAAGGGCACAATGGATTCGGGATCGGGATTCCGTTTGAACCCTACATGTGCGTTTGGTCAAAATTGAATTATCAGTAAAATAGACATCCAATTACGATAACACGATATCCAATTACGATAACACGACATCCAACTACGATAAGATAAATAAATGTATACCCGAATAGAAATCCCCCACCCCACCCACCGATACAATTGAATGGCCTCAAATTCTGCACCAAATAATCGGCCGCAATTCTAGCGCAACTGTGCACTTTGAGCGCGGCGGCCAATTTGTACAACTTGGGCACCTTGCTGGCGACGATGCTCAGCCGCGACGTGTAGCCGTAGTTCACCAGCGACTCGAAGCAGTCGAAATCGCAGTCGGGAAATTCAACGTACAGCGTGTCGCCGGAGTGCCGGCGGGGTCCTGGGTGCGTGGAAGGGAAAATTGAAGGTAAGTTGACAATGAAAATCACATGCCAGAGACTGCAGTTTATTTAGCAACACATAAATACAAAGACACGCATTGTCACATGTGAGTGTAATATTTACATTTGAAAATTGAGTGACGTGTAGAAAGAAACCATATTCCAACTGCACTCATATTCCAGTCCGTGTTGCATTGCAGTTGATACGAGGAAAAAGCACCAATGCATGATACACGTAAGAATCACCCAACTGAAGGCTCGGACGGGTCTGGACTATTCCGCATGTAAACCCATCCCGCATGTTGACCAGGAACACATTTATTTTTACCCGACATGCTGAAAATAGACAATAAAACACATGACCTGCTGATTTTGAAGGTGAAAATGTATAAAATTTTACGATTTGGGTGAAAATTTGAGTAAGATTGCTCAAAAGCGCTGCAGATAGCTAGGCAATTTGCGGGGGAGGGGTGTTCAGGGGAAAGTAGCCAAAAAAAATTGCCCCAGGGATAGATAAATAGCCGGGCATTTTGGGGTGGGGGTTACCCTCCCCCTTTCTTACCCCTGCCGGTATAATGTGTCTATAATGGGTCTACATGCGTGATGAGTTTACATGCGTAATAGGTTTACCCGGCTCGAATACCGACCCGACCCGACCTATCAGCGCAACATTCATCAAACGGTACGATTTACGCCAATGTAAAAAAATACGGATCAACCAGACAAAAGATAAAGCCCATGGTGTGCAAATCACTCGATTCAATTGCCCGCAATAGCCCCCAAAAACAACCAACGTTCACTCTCCCCATTAGCCGCAGGCGTAGTAGCATCCAGGTGATCAACCCCACCATGATCCTGCTCAACCCGGGGCGGAGTAGTTTCCTGCCCATGATGTCCATTGGCCGTCGCATTGGCGGCCATATTGTTCAACCTGCCGCCGGTGGGCACTATGAACTGGTCGTAGAAGGCGGGCGACATGGCCGCCAGCACGCAGCGGTGCGCGAAGATTTCGCGCCCGGCTACCAGGAGGACTACGTCGCACAGGTCGCGGCCCCGGCGCAGGGTGTCCAGACGGTGGAGGAGGGTGTCCTGCGGGTGTGTGGGGTTACGGTTGCGGACCGAAGGGCCATTTTTAAGTTGCAATGAGTTGTATTTACGCCATACAGACAAGCCAAATAACTGGTGCCAGCTCCGCAAATTGAGAAGTGTTAAGTAAAATGGCAAAAGCGACGTAAAACGGGAGAAGTACCGTTTTACTTCTCAATTCACTTCGCTTTTGCTATTTCACTTCGTATTTGCCATTTTACTTCTTACTTCTCAATTAGCGGAACAGGCCCCAGATCTCATCTGTTTTTATGATCAAATTATTATTTTAGTTGGCGTGAATTTTCAAGACTTGGCTGAAAATTTAATTGGTATGAAATTTTCTACCGTAGAGACTTTAAACTTTGTTCACAACTTAAAGAAAATGTCATAAACGTGCCTTAACAATCTGCACTTAGCTAAGTCTTCAACAGCTAGAAGTTTTCTTAAAATTTCTATCAAGCACATTCTAGCCGACAACAGAGCACAAGAAAAACTCCAAGGCCTGCAAAATTTGGAACAATGCAATGCACCACTTAAAATGTGAAATCACACCTCCATAAATCAATCCACAAAGCCCTCAATTGGAAGAGACCCCGCATATTCAACCAACCTTGAATTCAGGGTCCACACAGCTGAGCGTGACGGAATCGCTGTCATTATATTCAGCCGCCAGCACATACTCAACTTCATCCCCGCCGATGGACACATCCCTTCTACAGGATACCGGCCGCAAAAGGGGCACCTTTTGGCCGGTCTTTAGCGCGGCCAGAACCGATCTTTCCGGTCTACTTGATGGAGTTGAAATTGGCATCTTGCCAGGTCTTGGTGTTAGTGCGTTGACGTCAGTTGACAGTTAGATGTAAAATTATACGATATAGATCTTGAAATGAGAAGCCAGTCAACCGGTGAAACCCGCAGCGAGTTAGAGGCCTGGGGCCGCAGCCTGAGGGGGTGCGCGGACGCAAATGGACTGCCGCCGTTTCAGACAAATGACATTTATAGACGGAAAAACAACGGGCGGCGTAAAACAATCACTAAATAGCGCGGCAAAACACCCGGGGGGGCCGGCGACATGTCTAGCGAGTCTCTATGGGGTGCCGCCCGCGTCGCGGCACCTTGTCCGCACACACTACATAAAAAGTAAACACGCATGCAGCGATTCAAATATGTCAACGGGAGGCGCCCAAGTTAATTTGCAGAAAGCAACAACACAATACACACATTTGGCAAGCCTCCGCGTGTACGCAAGACGGAAATTTAACTCAAATCTACCAACCGCACTCATTCAAAACGGCGCGGCTGCACGGAATCACATGCGCCAAGGCATGTGACCGCCGCCGCGCCGCCGCTGCAACCCCACCGAGCCAAATACTCACCGAGGATCTAATTTTTACTACAACTGCAATATGCGTATATAGCTGGCGCGGACTCTGACGGGGCGGGTCCGATCGATAGGCAACAGCGGCACTTGGCGCGCGTCCAGCAGCTGTGCACAAACGTAATGGTGAAACGTAAACCGGGCACTTCAGTGTGACGCGCGGCGCCTGCGAGCGTGGTCGACAGGTTCCAAAGGCCTATTTTGGAAGTTTATTGCGATGAAAATTCAATCTCAAAATGCGCGCGCCTGGTCAACGGCGGGTGAAATGTCGCGAAACATACCCCGTGCGCGGAACGTTAACCCGCGACACAGACGTTTCGGGCGGAGAAATTTCAGTTTTCTATACAAAAAAGTTTTCGTCACTGTTGTCTTTTTCATTTTCATCGCGGGCCGAAATGAAAGCGTTAACGCCGCCTTTTCCTGTCTTTTACCTAAAAAAGAAATGAAATTTAATTTTATGTGAAAGTGGACTGATTTTCGGCGCGGGTAAACAGTAAACGTGACTGTGTTTGTCACCCTTACCCGCCGCTGCGAAATTTCTACGAGCAAAATCTGGCGCTCCAGCGAGGGGGCGTCGCAGACATTAATAACATCAAAGTGGTGTAACAATATTTCATTGATTGTAGATCAGTGTGATTGTAAAGTGTATCGCATTGTGTTTGCAGGAGTTATCACCGCTGTATGTGATGGTTGTGTAGAAACCGCACCGCCACTTGAAACATACCTAAGAATATTTTGAGTGCCGAGGGAACATAAAAGTTTATTTAAATATATAATCCACATATTGCATTGTTTCTGCTTCATTACCTCGAACAACTCCCCCAGAAGTCATTTTTTCTATCAAATAAATTGTTTTAGACTGCAGAGTCATAAAGTAGAATTCTCGTCATGAGAATTTTCTCACGACATGGTATGAACTTTAGCATTCCATATTTTATACATATTTTACCATACTTTTGAAATAGGTAGAAGTGCACGTAAATACAATAGAGGGCCCTACAACAAAAAGACACAATAAATATGGTAAAAATATTGACAAAAACATGATTTACATATAAATGATTTTAGTGGAAGTAGAGTACGATAAGCCATATGAAAGCTTCTGCTCAGTGTGCTGTGTCACTTTATTTTTTGCTGTTTTTGTTTTGTGTGGACTGTGATGTGATGCCAATCCCATCATTGCATGATTGGGGAGCTATTTAAGGGAGGGGGATTTTTCATTAGTTGGCTGAAATTTGGAGGGTAGTCAGCAAACGATGAATTCTTATGAGGCCAACATTATGAGTTGTGCACAAGTGTAAATTGTACAAATTATGTCTACATTTCCTGGTACCACTACAGCATCTTGTTTGAAACGGTTAAAATTGTACAGTGGATGCGGTGAAATCGACCAAGTGCATTCGCAGGAGTGTAACAAACGCGGTATAAACGAGAAACACTTGAAAACTTCATGTGAATTCCACGTGAACATATTTTCTTTGGTGGTCGTTATTGCGTAATGAATATAGGTAGGTAGGTAAAGGTGAAATTTAAATGTTTTTGGATAGATAACGAGACATTTGTACAATATGATTATTTACCATCAGGGATCGGAATCACAATCGTGGAATGTTTTCATTGAATTTTGTGTTCTGTTGTAATGTACAAAATTGTTTGAGATTCGAAAATATATTAGGTAGGTACCTACCATGACAGACATTTTCCACTTTTGTGTCAATATTACCAGCCAAATTTTCGTCAAAAGATTGGCTACATTTTTGTTCATTCATATTTTTGACTAGGTATTTATGTATTCCATAATGTATTTATTTGATTGTGTTCAAAGTCTATTGTTTGTTACTTTTTGGCCTAAATACTACACGCCGCAATCAGAAAAGTGATTGTTACTATTTAGGTAAATGTAAAATCAGTTTGAGGTTACAAAATAAAATTTTAAATTGCTTTCGAACGAATTCAGTGGGCTGATGTTTGTAAAAAAGGCTGCTCAAAATCAGCGCCTGAAAATCTGTTTACCTTTTTTTTAAATCACAACAACTATTTTAAATATAAAACGGACACTGTAATGGATACCTGTCGTGTAATACGTATTTTTTAGGTATACTGTTGTTATACGTAGGTATTTTTCTCTGGATTTGTGATGCACGAAGCCGGCTACTCAGTTACTGGGTAATCGGTATTTTATTTAATACATAGGTAATGAAGTGTTGCCTAGCAACAGCTTAAGTTATATGAATTATCTTTTTTAGGCTTGGTTGATTTCTCACGACGCCTTTGGGGGGTCGCTTTGATTGATAACCATAATAAATAAGATAGGTATTTGCCGAGATTATCTTATGTGCCTCATATCATTGAAGGCTAATCCTTCCCCGTGTGAGCAGCTTGGGAAAAAAAACTGTGTGAGATGAATGCGTAAGTCTTGCACAAATATGTCTCTGGTGTAAAAATTTAACAATGTATTTACCGTATTTCTTCTAATAGAAGGGCTGGTTTCCAATAGAAGGGCGTCTCCAATAGAAGGTACACTTTTTCGACTTTATTTGGGCCACGAAATCAATAGAAGGGCGGTCTCCAATAGAAGGGCGGTCTCCAATAGAAGGGCGGTCTCCAATAGAGGGGCGTCTCCAATAGAAGGGCGGGTAGAAATGTTGACGAAAAAATAGAAGGGCTGTTTCTATTAGAAGATATACGGTATTATACCTTACATAAGTAACTGAGCAAATGGATGCAACTTCACCCAGACTTAGTTTTTGAAAGGCATTCAACATATATTTACCCAACAGTTCATCTATGAAAATTGTAGAAAGCTGTTTAACTGCTAAGTGAACGTTTTATGCAAAATGTTCCCCTTGAATAACCCCCCCCCAAAAAAAAAAGACACCCTTCACTCTGCATGACGAAATACCTAATGTGGCTGCACACACTAGTTTACTAACACAAGTAAACTCAATTTGGGTGCCCATAGATCAGCTTTGAGCGTATTTGAGTTTACCAGAATACGTTTTTTTAGACCCTCGTCAACTGTAGTTTACAGATACCTCATTTTGGTAAACTCAAATGTTTTCAAAGGTGATTTATGAGCACCCAAAATCAGTTTACTTCTGTTATTTTAGTAAACTAGTGTGTGCAGCGCCAATAACCATCCGTGAGTTCTTGTCGAGAATATACGGTAGTGGACTATCAATAAACCCACTCACTCCAAATTCCATCTTCATTTTAGATCACTGACCATTAGCGCACTTTCCAGCACATAGCTAGACCCGCAAAGCTTTCACAGCTGCACAAATAAACTCAGGTCATTTTTACTTTCATTTACACTTCACCGTCAAACAGCTGATCGCCTTCAATCTCATACTCATCTTCATAGTCGTCATTCTCAGCTACCTCCTCGATGTGGCTGCCTGAGTTGAGTAATTTGAGTAGACGGTGCTCACTAGATGCTCGTTGACTGCTCAATGAATGAGTAATTGTTACCTATATAGTCTAGGGATCTATTTCGAAAGTGCTCACCTTTACACGTTATTATTGAAAGTACGCGAGGGGTTTTAACAAAAAATCAATGGGGAGCGTAAAAAGAAAAAAACAACTCAAATGAATTGAAACGGTTATGAAAATGGCAGTATAAATGATCAAAGTTACGATGAATTGGTAAAGTGACTACTCTCACTTTTACTTGAACCGCCCCTTGTTTTCCTGGGTACAAAATAAAAAAATTCGCTTTTACCCAAAGTAAACATATGGGTAGTTATGTTTACCCACATACCCACAATTTACGCTGTGTAAAAATAAAAAATTCTACTTTACATTTTCTATACTCAGGAATGAGTAAAAAATACTTAACGTTTACATTTACTTTCAGAACTACAGTAAATACTTTTACCAAGCCTGCCCAACCACCTGCGAGCACCCTGGCACCGCTGTCACCAGAAGAAACATCGGCATCGATCTGAGCCAAGTGCGCCTTGGTGAAATCGCCGTGCTTGCTGTGATCGGGCAAAAGGTTGCCCACGGGAATAGCTGTCGGGTTGCGCTGGAAGCCAAAACGGCACGCTGCAGGGCATCTGGACATTTGAAGTGTTGAAGGGCATGATGGACAGGGCCTGTAGAACAGTGGAATGCCATGCAAACCTGAGCACGGCAACGGCGGACAGTGCAGAGCGATCGCTGCCCAGTGGGCCTACTCGCTGCCAGCTTTTGGTGATGGTGTCATAACGTTCAACCTGCATGATCAAAACAATAACAGGTGCGCAATCAATTACCTAATTAAGCATGTACACATCAAAGACAACATACCGCGGTCATTGTATTGGCGCCGTCGTAGCCGCCGATTGCGTACACCCTGCCATCCATAGCAGCGGCGGCAAAGTTGCTTCGGCGGTCGTGCATAGATGGACAATTTTGCCACACGTCCACTGGCACCCTGGATTGCGATGAGTTGTTTACAGTATTTGCTTGAATGAATCTACCGGGAATTATTCATTTCGTCAGACTGCTTTGAGGAGCGAACTATTCGAGGGGGAATTATTCAAAGGAGGGGAATTATTATTTCAGCAAAATTTTCAAGCATGTTTCTATCAACCCTTTTTCCAAAAGATTCTTTAAAATTGGACGTAACAAGTTGATCATATGCCTTAAAGGGGGGACTATTCAAGGGGGTTATTATTTGTCCTCACTCAACATTTAGGGGGAATTATTCAAGAGGGAGAATTATTTAAGGCGGAATATAAGCAAAAACAGTATGCGATAAATATCAAAACGAGAACACAAATTTGCGCATTGCCCCATTTACCTGCTGTCAGTAGTGCAGTGTCCCGGGTTGAGACTCTCCATACTGGACAAGCGCAGCTGGCCATCATAACCCCCAATAGCCAGCACCAACATCCCACTCTTGTTCTCAGCGCGCCCGTGTAGCATGTCGCCTTCACATCTGGGCGCCGCGGCGGCATTGCTCGACTGCAGCGGCTGCCACGAGAGCCAGGGACGGCCGCCGTCGTGGGGCACACAGGTGAGAGACAGGCCGGACCTGGGTGGGGTGGGGTATGTTTGTTGGAAGTTGGAAGTATCTAATGTGTGGGGTTTTTGGATTCTGGCCCATGGTATCAAACAGTACAGGCACGGCAGTTTGTTTTTTGAAAATGCCATACAATCAGGTGACTCGGATAGTTTTTGTATTCAGCGTTCCCGTTTTCGGATCTGCAGATCGCCGGTATAATTTGAACGATATACTGCTATAATTTTTGAAAATCTCAGAAAATGTCTCAAAAATGATGTAAATCTAATAAAACCTGTCTGGAAAATCTTTGCAAAATATCAATTTAAAAATCTTAACTTTCTAACATAAATTTCCACAGCATTTTCAATGCCAACCTGGGATTGGTCATGGGCGCGAGCATGGTCCACACGTTGGTGTCCGGGTTGTACAGTTCGACGGAGCGGAGCACGTCGCGGCCGTCGAAGCCGCCGGCGGCGATCAAACGGCCGCCCACCGCGCACAGCCCCAAGTCGGAGCGCTCGTGGCGCATCGGCTGACGAATGGAAGAGATTAATATAACGCATTTGAGGGAATTACCTACATTCGGGTCCGGAATTGACGTTTCGTCATCTTTTTCAACAGCATGACCGTCGCAAAAAACTGCAAAAAAATTATCTTTTTTGCGTTAGTTAATTAAAAAAAATATAGTACCGTATTTTTTCTAATTGTATGGCATACCTCCAATACAACGGCACCTCCAATAGAAAGGCATTTCTTGACACGTTTTTGCACCCACGAAAAAATAGAACGGCATCCTCCAATAGAACGGCATGTAAAAAAGTTTACAAAAAGAAGGGCGCTCTTCTATTACAAGATATTTATACGGTATCTAGATTTATATAGCTTCTGCGATTCAGAACTACAGCACACCAGAAAACAGTCACTAAAATCTCAACATTTCCAACGGCGCATTGTGGTTGTGGCCCATCCAACCTACCTGCACCTCGATCCACATGTTCGTGTCGGGCTCGTACACCTCGCAGGTTCGCAGCCTCCTCCTGCCGTTGTAGCCGCCGCAAGCGTACAGTTTGCCGTTGAGCGTCGCCGCGGCCACGTAGCACCGGGCCTCGTGCATGGGCGCCCGCATGACCCATTGAGGCTGCCGCCGACGCAGGTCTAGGGCGTGGGTAGTGCTGGGGGGGAGGGGGTTGTACAGAATTTGTTAGAATGACTGAACTTTTTTAAAAGTATATTTAAACGTAAAGTATTTATTTTTTGCTCACCACAAAGTATCGAAAACGTAAAATACTTATTTTTTACTCGTACGCACGCGTATATGAGAGTACAAAATTTTTTTTCCCATTAAAATGCAAAAGCGAGCACTTTTCTTCATAAAATATGTAGAACTGGGTACGTTTTTGAAATACAACCCTCAAAACCCTACGAATTAAATAATTTCCCCCCTGTCGAAAGCCCCCCCCCAAATTGAACGTAAATGGAATGTAAATATTAAAACCTTCAGTTTCACCTGCATTTCACAGAACACATGTTTAAACAATGACCAAGTCACATTAGAACAGAGTATATACCATCTATATTTACATACATATATATGTAAGTCAATAAAATCACTCTTATACATGGAGCTTGTTGTTGCATTGTTCTACCTCAGCGTATGTTACAAAGAACGAATTAGTGCTGAGAGTTCTGAAAAATTCTGGCGAAATAAAAAAACCCTCGAAATACCCGCCCTTGTTTAACTCCCCTCAAAATTTTCACTATAAACCATTCACTCCCAGGGGTATTTCGAGGAAATATAGTAAATTGCAGCGTAGTCGTCACCTTATAAATATGTGCCAAATTGAATTCACAGAAATACATTTTCTTTACGCGTATGCCTCAAAAATGTACGCGTACATGTGAGTACGTTACTTTAAAAAAAAGTATATGTAAACGTATTTACCGCGTACTCGCGTACGCGTATTTCTCGAGTAAACGTACGTACCTTTTAACAACTCTGGGGTTGTAGAGTGGATAGATTTGGTGTTACATGCAGAGCCTGTAAAATGCCCTGTAAAATGTTAAATGTCGTGCAAAATGTCAAACTATCAATGAAAATATATAGTATAAATTTGACATTTTACAGGGAATTTTACATGAATTTTGACACTTTGCATGACATTTGACATTTTAAATGGTATCGGACACTGGGAGTGTCCTCTGCACTCACGACAAGGAAATGGAGAGAATCTGGAACACTTTCTAAATGCATTCTATTTATACTGGACGTTCATCTTCACACTTAAGATAATGGATTGACACGGATAATAAGAACGATCACCTGTAGTAGTGGATACCGTCGGAGCCGCCCACGGAGTATATCACATTGTTGAGCAGGGCGCAAGCGTGGTAGGCCCTGCCGGTGGGCTCGCTGTACACCGCCGGCGACAGGCTGTACCAGGTGTTTGTCTGCGACGTTTGCTATAGGTCGGTTTTGAAGCGCAATTACCGTATTTTTTCCAATTTGATGCCGATACTTTTTCATTGTGTTTGAATGACTGATTAGAATGTGTTCGGTATGTTAAAACAGTGCATTAGTCCACTAGGTATATATAGGAATGTGGTCAACAGAGGAATGCACGTTTTTTATTGAATTTACTTTATGTGAATGATTCCAGAATTACCCATGCGTTCATAGTACCAAAACAGATTCCGCGTTGACTTCTTTCCCATTTGTCAACTAATCAAGTACACGCCGCGTTAATTAACCAACGCATCGGTCAAACGTCTCCACGACAGCGGTGGGCGCGCCGTTGGACCAGCCGCCCACTGCGAACAGCACGTCGACGGGCGAGCGCGGCCGCTGCGCGTACTTCTGCGAGACACCGTGCATTTTACTTCCAGTCAGGACGATGAAGACATATTTCGAGGAGTGTAGCTGGTAGACAAACCAGCAAAGAGCAGACGGGCTGGCGCCAGTGTTGCGCTGCAGTCACGCTACCAGCTTCCCGTGCACAGCGAGATGTCTGCGCATCGCGAAACCTTGTTACCTTCCGAAAATTTTTTTGTTTTAATCAAAACTGCACATTTAAACCTTATCACACGCACCCTATTAGCCAAGTGCGGCTCAGCCAACAGCCTCAACTCTTTCACCACCTCTGCCCTGCCGCCAGCACCACCAAAACTGGCATGGCTGTCAGCAGCGCCAGCAACACTACCAATCAGATTGGTGACGTGTTTGCGCCAGTAGGAGCTGTCGCAGAGGCCAGACCGGACGCAGTGCACCAGCGCGGAACAGTGCGCCAGGTGCTGTGGCTTGTGCATTAGCTGCGGTGCGGTTTTTAGGGGTTCAGGTGTGTGTGGGAAAGTAGATGCTCAACTTATTGTTAAATAAGTATTTAATTTGCTAGCTACTTATTGAACTAACTTGCCAGTTTCTCAACTTATCAATTGACGACAAAGGTTGGTAAGTTACACGTAAACTGACGTGTTTACTGGTAAGTAACAAATAAAGTAACAAGTGTATTTTCACTTGTATTAAAGTATTTTCATCACTATAGCAATGAAAAGTATTTTCATTACTGTAGCATTTATTCAATAATTATTCGAGTAAATACGGTAATTTCGGTATATTCCCATCTTGCGTGAAGACTCAAAAGCCGTGAACAAAAGCCTCACCCATCTGCAGACGACCCTAAGGACATCATGTTCATGCTCCACATACAAGTCGTCGCTTCTCAGCACCGCCTGAAGTTCGTCCACATCCAGTTCAAGTAGCGAATTGACGGCTTCACTTCTGCACACGTTTTTCGGACATGCCAGCACTTCTCCTAGTGACAGCCGCCTGGCACAGTGGTGCAGCAGGTGACGCGCCGCCGCCCGGTACAGACGGCCGCACAGCATTGATTGAGAATTTCTGCGTTTGGGTGAAATGTGATCAGAATGACACGTTTCTCCGGTAGCGCGATTCATTGCATTTTTAATCTTGCCTATGGAATGAAAAAATTTTACGCTTTCCCTGTACCTGGGTATTTCGGTTAGGAAAACGTAACAAAGCGTACGTGTATTTTATGAAAGCGGAAGCGTAAGCGTAAATATTTGTACCCATATACCCGGGTACCTGCGGTAAGCGTAAATACGCTTTCGCAACTCTGCACACAATACACTGACAAAAACTGGACAAATCAACCGAATGAAACACCTGAACCAGTAGACAGCGTTGTGGTCCGTTACGGTAGGCACCAACGCCTCAGCGATGTAATGCACAGCGGCCAGCGCGTTCCACTCGTTCGACAAGTGCAGCAACTCATTTAGTTGTGGCAAGGCTGAAAAGTTGATTTTGGCACAGTTTTTAAATTGGAGTGGAATTTAGGAAAAAGTGAAAATAAAGATCAAACATATAGTAGTGTGTGGACCATCGCTGACGTGTGCCTGGAGGATGTTTTCCAGCGGCCTGCGCTCTCCATAGATAAACTGCACCAGAGCGTTCAGATTCGCATAGCACGCCTGGGTGAACTGCGCTCATTACCTACGCTTCTTTTGTACAATCAAATACCTTTCAAAATCAACACAAACGTTCGTTTTCAACGTTCTCTCAGCCGCGCCGACGTTGCCCAATGCAAGATGCCCAGCGGCATCGTTCTGCACTTTGTCGCCGCTGCGGGCGGTGCGCACCGATCGACCGCTGCACTGTGCCCCGTCCACTATGATCGTGTCGCTGTCGTTGTCCGCCTGCGTCAGCGAGCTGCCCGACCAGCACAGGTGCGCTTCGGAGACCATCGCGTCGCCGGCGCCCGTGCACAGGCTGCGAATCAATGGACGTGTTACGGCCATGACACGAGAGAAAAATCTTCAGCACGATTAAAAATATGTCACCAATTTGTAGAAAAAATTCCTTTCCGAAAAACGAGACTGATAACTTTAAAATCGACGAAATAATCATCAGATAAGAAACGTTTATTTGTCAATTTAATGCTTATTTTGAAAACAACCTTAAACACAGATTTCGATTCAGTATTTACGACGGACATTGTTTTCCCGACTTCAGTGGAACTCACATACACGGCTCTTTGTGCGCGCCCACGTCGACGGCACAGCACTTTTTACGTTCGCCTTTGGCGACAATGGTAGCCGCGCTGCTCTGCGTCAGGCTCGCGTCGCCGCTGCTGCCCGGCATGGCGTCGCTGCTGCTGGTGCTCGTGGTGGTGTTCGAGCTGGATGGCGTGGTGGCGCTGGTGCACGTGCAGGACACCACCGCGCTGGCTGCCGTCGGTGAGAAGGCGGTTAGACTGGTGGAACACGCGCAGCTGATAGTGTTGTTGGCGTCGCGCCAAACGCTCACCGCCGTGCAGCTGGGCGGTGCTGAACTGCAGCCGGTATCGCTACTGCGGTGCGACATAAGTGTTTAGGTACCGTATTTCCTTCAATAATTTCCCATCCTCTTGAATAATTCGCCCTGTTAGACGAGTGAGTAAAAATAATTTCCCCCTCGAATAATATCCTTTTGCGGCATATGATAAATACCCCTTGAATTCCCCCTTGAATAATTCCCGTCTCGAATACTCCCTCCTAAAAAGTCTTGACGAAAAAATAATTCCCCGGCGGAATAATTCGAGTAAATACGGTAGTTATACTTACGGGAGTATATTTTTATTTTCAATAGCATAGCATTTTGATTTCATAACAGACGGGGTTTGCGTGGCCTCTGAACGAGCCGCATGCGCGGTCGCCGCGCTGTGACAGGCAAACGTGCTGGTACTCGGCTGCTGCTCACAGCGCTGGTGGTCGTTGCCGCCCGACTGGGTCTTTGGCTCGGGCGCGTGCAACAGACGGGTGCCCAGGTTGGTCGCGTTGCACAGCACGGTCAAGTGCGCCGACAAACTGCAGAATTGTTACGAATATTGGAAGCGAAAGGTAACCACTGTACCAGGTGCCGAAAACTGACACTTCTCCGCCGCTGGCGACCAATTTCACATCGCAGAAGAGCCCATCCGGCCTCAGAATATCATCCCTTCTGGCGGGCCAGTCGCGATTTGCGTCTCCATCAACGGAACACGAAGTGGACGGTTGGCAATTTGAATTTGCGTCCAAGCCGCCCACCGTGTGCGGCTGCCGCGTGTTGCTCGGCCGCGCCAACGGGTTGTAGCGCCACTGGCGCGACCGTTTGGCGCAACTCTGGCGCTACGAGTTGTTTTCATTCTGGTTTTAGTCGGCGGACCGCAAAGTAATTATGTGCAGAATCCCAATAGTTTACTGAATAATAGTCAGAACGAAATACCTAAGATGATGAAAAACTGTATAGCTTTTGGTTCATTATTCAGATAAGGTAGGTTTCCATACTAGGTAAGTGAGATTTTCACTAAGTATTCTACCTAATTTCATTGGCAACTTGTAATTTGAATTTTTTTGTCACCTGAATACTCCTCATTGGCGCCATAACTTCTCGCTCTAGCCGTTTGTTTATTTCGATTTTACAGACACCGAACTTCTTTGTTACAGATAATTTTACAATTCACAAAAGAGTTTTTTTTGCAAACACGAGTAAACGATATCGCTGGTGACTGCGCTGCGCGGCGGCCGTCGGAATTGCAGCTTTTCGAAGAGGTTTTCCTTTAGAAAAGTGATTACACTGTTGATGCGGATCGCCGTTCGCGTGTCATTTTAAGGCAAGTTGGCAACGTTGGAAATGGAAGCGCGTTACAGTCAAAAAATGATTTTAAAGCTGATTAGTTTATTGTTCACTGTTCACAGGGACGTTGTATAAGCGGATGGATGTATTTAAAGCACGATCTGGCAGTCGATAACGATAAGCGAATAGTTCAAGTTCAATGCAAGTACCGTATTTCCTCGAAATACCCGCCCTCGAAATACCCCCGTCTCGAAATACCCCCCCCTCAAAATGGACACTATGAAATAATTACCTACCCCCTCGAAAGACCTTCCAAATTGAGTGTACAGAGTACGTACATAACAAAACTGCGGTTTGTGATTCGGGCGGTGCAAAACACACGTCAAAAACAATGAATTGTTACGTTAGAACTTTGTTACACACTTAAATAAGTCAATAGAATCTTATATATAGCAGTTATTGTTCCATTTTTCTACGTCTGCGTACGTTACAGACGGCAATTTAGTACTGGAATTTCAAACAATTTCTGGCGAAATAATAAGCCCCCCTCGAAATACCCCCCTCGTTTAACACCCCCTCACTCTGAAAAAATCACCCCCCGGGGGGTATTTCGAGGAAATACGGTACTCAAATGACTGTTAGTAAACTGGACAGACAGATCGCCTTACAATGAATGATACCATACTTTGATGAAAAAGGTAACATGAAAAACTTCACCAAATTCACCCAAAGTAGAAGCAATTTGATAAATATAAGGATAGAAAAAATGTTTGTTATTTTATTCAGATGGGATATGGTAGATTTCATTGTAAGGCGTAATGTCGCTGGATTATAAGCCAATTGACTAAAAATAACTGCTGCCCCGGGACACGGAAATTCAAAGGCCAAATGCTCTTTCGCCAATACAATCAATCAATTTATCCATTATCTTGTATCGACGAATTGCTTCGCAACTGGCACCTTTGCTGCCCCACAAAATGAGCTTTTGCAATTCCAGATTGCTGTGTAATTCCCGCACTATTGTTCTGGATGTCTGCATTCAATAATAAGTTTTTAAACTGTCTCCTGGGGGTAGTCCCAGACCCTGTAAAGTGTAAAGTAAAGTGCAAATGCCGTGTAAAACCTCAATCAAAACAAAAAAAGAAAATACTTTATCACTAAAATTTGCATGACAATCGACACTCTACTTTTCATTTATCATGACAATTGACACTTTGCATGACATTTTACATAACATTTGACACTTTACTTTACACTTTACAGGGTCTGGAAGTGGCACCTGATGAAAAATTTCAACTAGAGATAATTAAACATTCAAAAGGACCTCATCAGCGACTTCACATCGTGTCAGCGACGATGGGTGCCCTACGGGAATGTCATAATCAGACGGTTCAGAATCAGAATGAAGCGAGCAACGTTTTTGGACCTGCAGAGGCAAAAGTAAGAGATTATTTTACAGTGGTGAATAATCAGTCATGATATTTTAGCCACCGTTGGTAGATACACTCACATTTTTATCAGCTAATGCTGTAGCCAAGGGATTCAAGCTGAACCCCTCGCGGCAAAGTTCCGAATTAGACATCGAATAAACCTGGTGCAGTTTTGTCACAGTTGCCAAGGAAGTGCACTTCAATAGCATCGCTTGTATGAAATAGACCAGAGTTTTGTAGCTGTAACGTGGTTTTAAAATAGAGTTTAGAAAATTCCAAAAGGAACAAAACGGTTTACTACAAAACCTGGCAGACAACAAACTTATGTCGCGATGTGTCTTGCGCATTAAAAGTTTGTTGTGCAGGTAGTGATGGAATGGCGACATAGTGCTGGCACCATTTGAGGGCACCAGCAATATGGCGCAATTCCATCACCAGCGGTGTCTCCTACACAACAAACTTTTGTTGCACAAACAGCGTCACCACACAACAAAGGTTAGTAGTGCAAAATGGCTCCATGGCACAGCACCTTTTTGGCGCCCTCAAATGGCGCCAGTGCCATGGCGCCATTCCATCAATACCTGCACAACAAACTTTTGTTGTGCAAGCAACATAGCGACAAAAGTTCATTGTCCGCCAGGTTTTGTAACGACTCGGAAAAAACACGGACCTCTCATTCAACGGCGACCGCTTCGCACCCACCATCCAACCCTGCACAGCGTGAGTGACCAATTTAGCCAATTGCGCGCAATCATCACACAGCTTCACTATTTTCTCCGCACATCGATTCAAAATGACGTCATCCAAAGGTGGCACTTGATCCAAATTTCCGCCAATGACTTCATGCCAGGCATTTTCTTGTGCCTGCGCGGCGCCGCGAGACTGCAGTAAGTGTTGGTGTTCGTCGGCGATGTCGGCCACGCAGCCGCTGTCCCGTAGGACTGAGCTGGGGTCGTCGTAGTCGGGCGAGTTGCTGCCGTCGGATTTTGACCTTGCGCATGGTCGATCTCGGGTTAGAGTGTTTCGTTGGATGGTTGATGGCTGGTGGTCTGGGTTATTTTTTTTGATTCGTTGGTGCAGGTCGGGCACTTTGAAGAAACAATTTGTGGTGGAAAACTGGGCGCTAGTACATTATCACCGTGCATGCCATAAAAGACTATAAGTTTGAAGTTGAAAAACAGCGATACCGTATTTCCTCGAATAATCCCCTGGGGAATTATTTTTTCGTCAGACGTTTTTGAGAGGGGGATCATTCGAGGTCAGGCGGGATTATTCAAGGGGGAATTAATTTTTACTCACTCGTCTAACAGGCCTTATCGTTCAATGGGAATTTTTTTAAGAGGGGGAATTTTTCGCGTAAACATGGTACAAACGATTTTGCAAATTTGGATAAGTGTCTGCTATTTATGGTGGGCATGTAAATGTATTGACTAATGTGTGTTTAAGCGGCGTTTACACGGTTTCGTGTGCCGACAAAAAAACGAGTGAAAAAGTTCCATAATTCCGGAATAAAGTTCCATATCTGCAAGGTAAGACACTGAAGTATACTCACTAGTTCAGTGTACACACATGCCAATTTGTAGATAATTTGCGTGTGTCGTTCAAGAGTTAAAAGCAAATTACACTTGTCGGTTCGGTTTCAAAACGAAAACCGAACCGACAAATGTAATTTCTTTTTAAGTCGTGAACGACATGCCCGAATTATCTGCAAATTGGCATGTGTGTACACTCAACTAGTGAGTATACTTCACTGCTTTGTCTTGCAGATATGGAACTTTATTGTGGAATTATGAAACTTTTTGTCTTCTTTTTTTGTCGGCACAAAATGCAGTGTAAACGCCGCTTAACCAATTCTCGGCCGACTATTCACTCACCATTGGCGCAAAATTCTAGGACGGACTGACGCTCGCCGCTGCTGCAGCTGTTGCTCGAGTGCGACGTGAACGATGTACGGCAGCTATTGGCTCGTTCGGCCCGGGCTGCGGCACCGTGCATTTGCGAGTAGTCCACTTCGGAATACTGCATTTGAGCGATGGAAGATTAGTCTTGATTGAATTTTTTTACAAACAGTGAAATTCATAAAAAACTACTATCAATCAATCGAATTGACAAATTCACATAATTACAAACAGTTCACTGAACTTAAGGTTAAATAAGAGTGATCGAATCAGCCAAACCAACATCATCAGCATCCAGCTCAGGTTGGCAAGCATCCAAAACAACTGCCTGCAGGGCATTTGCAGGTGAGCGCCATTTTAGGTATTCAGTGCCCTCTGAGGAGGAAAGTCGAGCCATCGATAAAGCAGATGTAAGCCCATGATCTCTAGGCTTTGGCATCCTTTTTGGTGATAACAGCACTGATAGTTGTCCCATACTCCGACAGAGGACCTATGCAAAATGACATAAGTATAATGTGAAAAAGCAGAAAAGATACCCTCAAATAAAGGAGCCACCTTGCTTTTCAGGGAAAATTCATTTGCATCATTCCCACTGATAGATGGAACATTGTAGTCATAATCACTGGACTCTTGTTTAACTACATCTCTTCTGGACCCACTCTGCTTAACTCTATTGAGTGAAACATTTGAACATGATGCAACCATCCCATTTTCACCATTGAGAAGATTCAGCAATTTTGATTTTGAGCCATTTTCTCGGTGGCCGTGACCCTTAGCACTCAAAGCAGACAGGTTGTTTTCACTGGCAAAAGCCATCAATCTCCTAGCAGTTGCACATTCACTAGACCCTTCAGCTGCACTTGGCGCCTTGCCAACTTGGTGCAATGGTGAGTTCAACTTTGCTCGATTGAGCACGGCCTGTCTACTCAGCGACATGGTGCTGAAGTTCCTGTGTGGCTGTGACATCGACACTTCTGACGCGCTGGCATCCAGGGTGGGTAGTGCGGGCAACGGTCGGTCTGTGTTTGGCAGTGCGGTCACTTAAATGTGACTAAGAAATGTGCACTCATTGAAAACTGCATTGGTGCTGCATAGTGAGCATTGAAAAAGATCGCCGTGAGATTCAGATTTATAAAATATCAGAAAAAAATAAGAAAATGTGAGATTTTTATATTTATTTTTTTCCAGGATTTTCAAGTAATATTTAATTATCTTCTGTGTTTTTTTGGGGAGATTTTCTGAGATTTTTTGGGAAAAATATCAGAAAATATAAAAAATATCTTATTTGTTGAATATATTTAATATTTATTTATATTTTTATGACTCTTAGACAGATTTAATTGGGTATATATTTATTTTGATGGATTATTTGACGTTATATTTAATTATATTTTCCTAAAATCCAATGCTAATCACGATTAACCATGATTTAGCAGGCCACCACATGTAACTACATTCACACTCAAACTTTCAAAATGTGCCAAAAATGGCTGCAAAAAATGTACATCCCCAACCGAGTGCACCAATGGAAAATGACATTTCAAGTGATTTTTGTAGTTGGGGGCAGATTTGTTAAAAGAAATGAACTTTTTTGAAAGTAAACGTAAATGTAAAGTATTTTTTTACTCACATTTGAGTACAGAAAATGTAAATTACATTACATGATTGAAGCAGCATGTGTGTGCATTTCATTTGATTGTTTCATTGCAGAGTTGTTAAAAGTGCTGAACGTTTTCAAAAGTAAATGTAACATAAAGTATTTATTTTTTACTCACAGGTGAGTACAGAAAATGTAAAGTATTTATTTTTTACTTTTACTCATGGGTAAATGTGAGTAAATTAATTTTTGTCCCCAGAAAATGTAAAAGTAAATATTTTTGGGAAATTTTGCCCCTATTTTGGTGCAAAATCACTAATTTTTGAACTTTTTCACCATAAAATTAACTAGTTAATGTATTTTTGCCTATTTTTGTGCTATTTTGGATACTTTGTCCCTATTTTTAGTTTTTCGATCCTTTTGTTTCCTTTATGCCTTGAAAAAGCCTGATAAAAAGCCTGTTTGAAACACGTTTTCTGTACTCATGTACTTTCAAAAAGTATGTGAATAAGTGAGTACAGGTATTTTTTCGGGAGGAAATGTAAACTTACAACTTACTTACTTGGAAATGCAGTACTTGAGTATCCATATTTATCGAGTAAATGTAAATACATTTTAACAACTATAGTTGGGGGCAGGGTCAAATATTCACACCTTTAACAGCAGCAGGTCGAATACTAGAACTAATGGCTGTATGACTGAGCAATTGTTTAGGAGCAGAGTCCCTGAACAGCAATGCATAATTGGCTTCCAATTCATAAGCAGCAGTGGATGGTGGATTGTACGCATTTTCTGAGGACACCACGGGTCTCATAAGAATGCAACCACTCTGTCGAGTTACCTGAAAACAATTTAATGTTAAAATGGTTTGAATTTGCATTCGAATAACCACCATGAACAATGGAAAATGTCCGTTTTTTCTACTTATATGAAAATATTTTCTACTTATAAAACAGGTGGTCAAAAGATATTTACCAAAGCTACCTTCAGTGGGATGGGCGAAACCTCTGCGAGGTAATTCTGTTCACGTAAATTACAATTTTTGAGTATAAATATTATCCCAAACTGCAGTTGGGGTTTAAATGTCAAAAAGTTTTTCTTCAAATAATTTAATTCATATTTCTTAACAAACGACATGACTCTTCCCACCCCATGCCAGCAAAGTGTCCACTTCTCCATAAAATTTTGAATTTTTTCATAAACCGAGGGTCCACAATGCCCACGATGTTAAAAGGTATAAAAAAACTCACCGCGCGTTTGTGACTAGCATAAAATTGGACCAGTGCCAATGGACTGCAAAACTGCTCCGCCTCCAGCTGGTACATAAACTTCAATCCACCCTGACTACTCTCAGTTTCGTCCAACGGGCAACGTACGCAATTGATCTGAAAGTGCATCGGCCTCCCACGCCAATGAGTTGTTAGCACGAAGTTGGCTGGCTGGCTGAGACAGTCGCGCAACTGCGAGTGGAAGGAAAACTTTTGAATTTAAATATTTCAGAAATTCCACAGACAGACAAAAAAACGCACCAAATAATCACCGTCAATTTTCACCAGACTTTCGGCGTGTAACCGACTGATTTTACCATGATACCATTTCACATGTTCCATGGATTCGCTGGCGCTTGTGTCACCGCGGCTACTTTCAGCCCGACTGTCCGAAAATGATAATAGATTGCCATTTCTAGGGCAGACCTGTGAGCCAACAGGCGTGTCGTAGTCGCTCCCAGGCATGATTTAAATTGTTTGAGCTGGGAGGCTGCGAAACATAAAGTTTGTTAAATTTTTCAGGAAACCGTCAAATATTCCCAAAAGTGTGTGGCACTGCTGAGATTTTAGGCACACGTGATTCAGAGTGTAAGCAAATAATACGCCGGGGAGACGCTTTACAATAAAAGATGTGCAGCCGGCACATTTCAGCGCAAACTATCAACGTACAGCGATAAAATTGCAAAGTATTTGCACCTGTACAACGCCATGACTCGAAATGCATCATCTTATCAAACCAGACACAACATACATAGCTGACTCGCAAGTCGCAACCGACAAAACATTCCTTATTCCATTTACGCAACCAATAAACACTGTTTATTTGCACACGCAGCGTGAAGCCTCATTTTGGGGCCATTTTTCGACTCCAAAATTGCACGCACATATTTAGCACTGGACAAAGGCAAGTGGGCGCACATGCGTACAGCAGGTGGCAGCGATGCGTCAAGGTCGCTTTGTATTTAACGAGCGATTTATCGCCGCCTTAATCAAAGGAGTCATGCTGTTAGAACTGTTCGGGCTGAAGATATACAACGACCTTTTTTCAACAGGAATGTACATTGCATAGTTGCGTGCGATGGAATTTTTGGCATGCGCAATTGTGCGAGATGGAATGGAACATCCCTCACTTACGCAGGGTATGATTTACGTGACATGAGAACACGGTGACAAACGAGCAATTTCACCAGTGGAAGGAAGACGTTTACTCAACCAAATTGCGGTCTTTTTCAGTCGTGCACGAGCTCGTGCACTTCCGTGTGTAAAAGGGAGTGTGCAGGATCATAACTGCGTCTTACTATACCCATATTCATCCATTGCTTGTCGTCAAGTATTGTCATATGTCATGCATGGTGGGTGCAGAAAAAGGGAAGTTTTCGGGTCGGTAAATGGGTTATCATGCAGTTATGATTTTACGCAGCCAGATATACAATACGCACCAATGTTCCAGATGCAAATGCAATCAAGGTATACATTTTCACTCAAACACGTGTGCTGCAAATGAACAACAACGGCATGGAACCTTAACAAAGCCCAGTAAACAGCACATAAATTTCACGCGCCATAAAAACGTCTGAATGCAGCAAAATGCTGATGAAAACCAACACGATCAGAGATCGAAACACCGAAAAGCAAAATGGAATATATTCTCATGCAAAAAACCCGGCGGTTCCCTCCACGAATTTCAAGGTCGAAAACATTTGGTCGATGGAAATGAAATGAATCGTTAGTAAAAGCATAAAAAGCGGCACAGCTTGCCAACGCGGGTGTCAAAGCCAATCTATCAAGGGACAGAAAATTTCAATGGCTTGTGATGGGGCAAACTGAATGGGAAGCAATATGTCCTGTGGGCTTCACGCATAATCGAAATTTCGCTGCATATGCAAATGGCCTAAAAATTTACTGCCGTGAAATTTTTGCATTCACTTGCATTGGTTAAACGGACTAATTGACCCGTCAATTGGGTAAAAATTACAAACATTACAAAACAAACAATTTAATCACATTAGTCAGACATCAGTAACATTTTTACTGAGAAAAAGATGAGCAAAAAGTAAATATGAATCATGAACGCAATAAAATACTAAACTGATAAAATCGCAAGTATAAAGATGGAGCGCTGCATGACCTTTCCCCTGATGTGATAACGGTTTACTTCACTCTGAACGATTACAAAAAAGTGGTTTGATATTTTTGGGCAATTTTATATTTTCGATTGGCCGGGCTGGAGAAAAAAATGTTGGGAACTAATTCTCACGTCAAAAATGTCAATTCCGTCAATCAATACTGTCGAAATTGATGGTTGCCCCGCGCACTAATAACCAATAAACCATATTGCCCATACACTTTACAATGGATTGTCACTAATAAAAAGCAACATGTGGCGCACTCAAATCGCCACGGGACAATACAAAAAGAGAAAAAGCCGACAAAAATATAAATATAAATAACATGGGAACCGAGCAGAAGCTGTTCTATGTGAGTGATGCACTAAGCGACTGTTCACCCATGTTGGTACAGCGTGACGCGGCTGACAACGAATGAACACATCCTCCCGTTGCGTACCCGAACAATTGCGTTTCCCCTGGGAAATTTTTTTTGTCAGACTTCTTCAGGGGGAACTATTCGAGGGGGGACTATTCAAGGGGAATTAGGATTTTGTCAAAATTTTCAAGCATGTTTATAAAACCCATTTCATGAAATATGTGTTGTTGACAATACAACATGCCATTTTGTTCAAAATTGGACACAACAAATTGATCATATGGCTCAATGGGGAATTATCCAAGGGAAGGGATTATTTTTCCTCACTCATCTAGCAGGGGAATTATTTGAGAGGGGGAATGATTCAGAAAATATGGTATTTAGGTTTGATACAAAACAGAAATGGGTATACTAGGATAGACAGCTTAGATGTCTAATAACGGCTGTGGTTTGCATTTGCATGGAATTGATACTATGATGAGTTGATATAAATAGGGTGTACAAACATACACAATTGTGTATTAGATATCAAATAGGTGTAAATGAGCACCTTTAATTTTAGGTCAGCACTATTTCAATGTAGGTGTGAATTTGCATCTGTTAGTGTGGTCACTACTTGTGAAAAAAATTACATGAATGACTGTAACACAAGTCATTTATTTACATTCTAGATATGCAACTGTACATTGGAAGATTTGTGTGTCCTGAGTTGTGGATACGCAATGGGTACATTAGTGGGGGCGGGAGGGATACGCAACGATGCAATTCCCGTGACGTTGTCTCTATTTGGGTGCACTGACCTAGAAAATTGGCAGTCAATTGAGTCAAAAATTGAGTTAGTCAATTGAAAAAATCTTCTCATTCGTGTTAGCAGGCAGGTGCAGAATTGCAATGTAGAAACGCTAGCGTAGGTGGAATACAGCGTTCGAATGCTTTTTGTAGTCAGAAATCGGCAGCGGTCAAAAAACGATGTTGAAATGTCATGCGCATTAGTTCTGCCAGCCGGGGAACATTACAGCGCGTAAACAGACGCGCGGCAGCTTGTTTTCATTGAACCGTCTGGTCAGCGCAACAATGCAAAATGCAAAACATTCCTAAAGGTCTCTACTATTTTTTAAAGATTTTTTTAAACGTATTCTATTCAATCGTTTGAACAAAAATGTCAAATAGGATTTTAAAAAACACGAGTGAAACTAAAGGGCAGTGACGCTTTTTATTCACACAAATATTTACGCACAGTGTAACGGGATGGATTCACGTGAATCACTTTGTGTGAATAGGAAATCAAGCTCTTCAAAAATGAATTGACGCCTGATAAAAATTGCCATTGCAAACTTTCTTATTCATCACATCCTCTTTGCATCGCAGGAACCAAACGAGTACAAAACTTGCCATAAAATCAAATTGGGTCAAGTGTGCTCTGGGTCTTCGTAAGCTTCTCAGCTAATATTATAAGCCATTTGTACATTGCTACGGGCAGACAAACACGCCCGATATCTCCGGCTAAGTTGTTTTGCCCATGCCTGGGAGCAAATTCAATGAGCCGGAAAGATTCCTCGGGCAACCCGATTCATATAATCTGAAATTTTACGCTATCTGTTCGCTTTTATCTGAAATTATACGGTGCCCGACACTATTTAGGCGTCAATTGAATCGGGCAGTGTATAATTTTGGATGCGTTGTATCGGGCTTTCGGCATTATACTTTGTCGGGCTCATTAAATTTCGGCACAAGAAGCAATGCCGAATGAAATGACTGAGTGGGGCCTCAGCAAACAAGTTGACACACAAAATTCACTGGATCACTGGTAGGAATGCGATTTACATAGAGCCACCAGCGGGCGCTGTACTGATGCATACATAAATACAGATATACTGAACATAAAACGCCTACCCTACTTTGTAAAACCAATTCACACTTTGTAAAACATTCCTGTTCGACTACTAAGCGGATTTGGTAACAGGAACGTCAATGGACCGCACAACTGCATGCAGTCGAAATGAAAAGCGCGTTCCATTCGTCTTTTCTGAGGAATTCCCAGTGGCATTTCGAGCAGTCCGACAGCTTTCTGTGAATTGAAAGGCGTGAAAACGAGCGATTTCCACTTTTCATCCCGTACGGTTGTCAGGCTCACGGTTTTCATGCTATTCTGTGTCACTTTACTAGCTAAGTGTGACACTTTACTTGCTGCTCTACTGTGCCAGTTTTCATCCAAAGTATGACACTTTACTTGCTATAAGTATTCCACTTTTCAAGCCGGAGTTGTGTGTTTTGTGTCAATTGACTCTTTCACTGTACCGTCAATTGACCCTTTTAGTGTGGCAAACCGTATTCCTTCTAATAGAAGGGCAGGTCTTTGATAAAATGGTGTCTCCAATGGAGAGTACATCATAAAACCACTGGAAGAGATGATGTAAGACACCTCCATCATTTTGTATGATAAAACTTAGGAGGGTGCACTGGTATGCACAAATGCCCAGTACGCACAAATGCCCGGTACGCACAAATGCCCAGTATGCACAAATGCCCAGTATGCACAAATGCCCGGTACACACAAATGCCCGGTACGCACAAATGCCCGGTATGCACGAATGCCCGGTATGCACAAATGTGCAGTATGCACAAATGCCCGGTATGCACAAAATTGAGCCCGGTACGCACAAGGCTCAGTGAGTACTGGACAGGGTTGCCAAATCTCAGAAAAAAATAAAAAAAATAACCGGGCATTTGTGCGTACCGGGCATTTGTGCATACCGGGCATTTGTGCATACCGGGCATTTGTACGTAATAGGCCTGGCCCGAAAATTAGGTAGTCAAAATTTAGATATGGTTGTCATTGTTGTTATTTAAGATATATTGAATTCTATGAATTGTTTCAAATGATGCTAATTAAAATCTGTTAATATACACTTTAAAATGTTGTTTGAACTTGAAAAAATGGCGAAAAGAATGAAGGAGAATTGATCGCTCCAATAGAACGGTTTGTAAAAGAGTTGATGAAAAAATAGAAGGACACGCTTCTGTTAGAAGAAATACAGTATTTATTTAGCATGTCTGTGGCTTGTAAACTGTAATACTTTGGCACGTCAAGTGGTATACTCTGGCATGAAAAGTGACACATCAATTTGGCATGTAAAAACATGTCAGTGGCTTGAAAACCGTACGTTTTAGCAAGTAAAACGGAGTGTTTTACATGAAAAACGTGAGCTTGTAAACCGTGAGGGATGAAAAGTGGAACACACTCTGAAAACTGATCCCATTTTTATGTCATCTGGATCCATGCAGAGTTGTTAGAATTACTGAACTTTTTTAAAAGTATATGTAAACGTAAAGTATTTTTTTTACTCAACACAAAGTATAGAAAACGTAAAATACTTAAATGTAAGTATTTTTCTTGCGAGTGTAGAAACGACTAATTTTCTTCATAGAATATGTAAAAGTGGTCACTTTTTCATATACGTGTAGAGCACAACATGTTTTTCTATAAGCAAATGACGTATAAAATAGTTTTCAATATCTTTTTATTCTAGGGGATAAAAATCGTCACTCTCCCGACTCGTTTCCACTTCTATTGTCTCCACAACCATTTCAATTTGGTTGCGATTTTTTTTAAAGGCACGCGTGTCTTTAATATTCTATGGAACCACTTCTGTAAATACCCAGCAATGTAGTCTTTAAAGGTAAATATGTCCCAAATTGACTTTTCTGAAATACATTTTCTGTACGCGTATGCTTTGAAAATGTACGCATACAAGTATGTACCGTAAATGCTCTAATAATACGACAGTTGTACTATTTTTTTCAGCACATTTTTAGGTGTCGTACTATTGGAGATGTCGCATTATTAGAGAGTGTCGCATTATTGTTTTCGTCAAATCGACAACTTCTCGGCCAGTGAATAGTGGCGGTTGTGAGGCGGCTGGCGCCCTTGCGAACTGCCGAGCGACTCTTGTGAACTGCCGAGCAACTCTTGCGAACTGCCGAGCGACTCTTGTGAACTGCTGAGCGACTCTTGCGAACTGCCGAGCGACTCTTGTGAACTGCTGAGTGACTCTTGTGAACTGCTGAGCGACTCTTGTGAACTGCCCAGCGACTCTTGTGAACTGCCGCCAGCCGCCGCTTTGTCCAAAAGCGCCAAATCCGCGGCTTCCGCAGATTGCCACATCGTTATGGCGCTTTTTCTTTTTATTTCTCAGGTGTCGCACTATTGAAGAGTGTCGCATTATTGGAGAGTGTCAGATTATTTTCACACAACGTGCCCAAACCTGTCGCACTATTGGAGATGTCGTATTATTGGAGACCTGTCGTATTATTAGAGCATTTACGGTACTGTATTGAAAAAGTATATGTAAATGTATTTACCGCGTACTCGCGTACGCGTATTTTTCGAGTAAACGTTTGTACCTTTTAACAACTTTGGATCCATGGGGAAACTTTTTAGTACCTATCACCAGCCTTTTACTACCTATAATATCACAAGCAGCCGCGCTGAATATATTGGCAAAAAATATTTGCATAAATACGGCACAAAAACAAGTGCGGTAAAGACTGTACAATGTGAATGCGATGAATTTACACAGCTGATGACCCGATGGGCGGCGAATTTAACAAAAGCTACCGCAATTGTCAAAGTTTTCCCAGTATTTAGTAAATACCTAGAATGGTGTAAATAATATGACGTCCTAAGCTGTGTAAATTGCTCCAATCCTATATGAAACTAGGTAGGTGTGAGTAAACCATCTAAGGTAGTTGTTGCCCTTGGTTCTTTGAGTCGAGGAAAATTAACATTTTGAAAATTGCGATTTGAATATGCAAATCAATTTAGGTACATATCCACTGGTGCGCGTTTCGGTATCAAAACTGCAGACTGCAACAGCGGTCTAGACTTCAATGTTTACACTTTCGTTTTTGTTGGAAATACAAGTGGTGATTGAAATACATAAACCTGCCAGGACAACATTTTTACCTAAGAAGGAACAACAAATGGAAATATATACGAAGCGAGAATGTACGTTTCTGTGGTCGTGAAAACAACGCTAAATTTCTTTTCACTGTGTCGAACATTCAGAGGAAAATGTGATAATGATCCGACACACCGGCAGTCCACTTTCCCACAGAAATGACACTTTCCCGGCATTACATGAGGCAATCTGGTAATTGCAGCTCATCACCATTCAGACCAGAAAAAGATGGTCACATATGTAATTTACAAAAATAAAAATACTGATTTGACCTCCATGCCACACACGCTTTAGGTTCAGATCGCTTTCAAAAAGTATTTATATCGTCATAAAACCAGTCGCAGATAAAGTGGGCGTTTTTCTGAGCAGAGTGAAGAATCGAGCGCAGATAAATGTACTGGGGCTGGACTAGTGATGTAAAAGCGCCATGGCGCTGGCGCCTGGCGTTAGCGCCAAAGCAAAAAGCGAGAGGCTCTTGGCGCTACCTTTCTGTGGCGGCGTGGCGCTTGGCGCCATGCCCATGAACAGCGCCATGGTTTTTTTTGCCCGGCGCCAGGAACAAAATGCCAGGCGCTTCAAGCGCTTGGCGCCATTTTGCTCTGGCGCCATTGGCGCTTGGTGCTGGCGCTTTTCACATCACTATGCTGGACGCCACTACACACTGCGAAGTCAACTCATCAGCAATTCGATTGCGCCACCCAGTCATAAAATATCTAATTAGCTGTTTGTTCCAGCACGTGCCAGCCACTGGGCTCTGGCTGCCGACACGTGCATAATTTCCACGCAATGCAAAATATTCACGCGGCGCGCCCGGTCGGATTCTTGCAGATGCACGATTTTATCGTCTAAGCTGATTAACAAATGCAACGATTTCGGAGTCGATGGAATCTCACGCATAGATTATGCATGGAAATGGGCGCTTCGAGAGCAGCGGTGAGATCACTTTTCGCGCATTCGTGACGACGGGCCAAATTTGGTGACAATGTTTTGATGAAATGCCCTTCCGGGTATCCTGTCAAGCTGGGTAGACTCTCTGCATAACAGACGTGACGTATATTTTAATCAGCCTCACACTGCAAAAATCCACACATTGAAAATTCATGTAAAATGGCGAAATTGAATGCATGATCATTAGGGAAGGGTGGGCTTAAATTAGGCACAACAGTGTGAGAATCATGGACGAGTGCACAGGGCGCCCGAAAGCAGGGCGCCCTAATTCAGCCACGAACAGCACAATGTTTAGACAAGGCCGAAGCACAATGCACTTTGAGTGTTTGCCACTCGCGCCGGCTGGCGGGGAAGCTCCATGCGCAACAGTGATAAAGCATGATTTGATGCATGCGAGCTTTTATGGCCCTGACCCCATTTCCATCGGCCTAATCAGCTAAACATGTTCGATGCCCGTGACCATTGCTTCGTATCAGCGCTGACATATGCTCGCGTAAAATCGCATGAGCTGCGCGTAAATACACGTGGTGGAACATGTATTTATCATTCCCGGTAGTAGTTGAAAGTCATAGTGGTATAATAGTAACAACTGCGTCACAAACTAGCAGGGCAGGGCATACCGTATTACCTCGAATTAACCCCCCCCTTGAATTAACCCCCCCCTCGAAATACCCCCCCTAAATTTCGGCTGAGGAAATAATAAACCCCCCCCTCGAAATACCCCCCCTAAAATTGAGTGTAACGTGAACGTACATGACAAATACCGCAGTTTCTGATTTGTACAATGCAGAAAACACGTTAAAACTGATGATTAAGTGACGTTAGGTAAGGGTTTATGTGTATATACAGTTTGATATGCCTACAAACACATACAAATCTATGTAATTGTTTGATTTTCCTACGTCTGCGTATGGGGAATTTGCGAAAATTTCTGGCGAAATAATAGACCCCCCCCTCGAATAAACCCCCCCCTCGAATTATCCCCCCTCAAATTTTGCTGGCGAAATAATAAACCCCCTGGGGGTATTTCGAGGTAATACGGTATATGTATACCTTCCGTTATAAACATGGTCACGTTTAACGCAGTGCACTTAAACAGAAACATGCCGGCCATCTCGAGAACGCAATACATCAACCCCGGGCGGGTCAAGTTGACATAAATCAAAAAGGGTTCCATGCCAGATCCAAACAAAGCCCTCTGGAGCTACGCTGGAGCCCAGCTGAGCTGGGAAAACGTAGCCGCTGGATCACTTGCGCACAACAATACATCAACTGCCGTCATGGTTGTGAGTCATGGTTCCAATGCATGTGAATGCATCTGATAACGTTTTACTCCATTTTACGTTTTGGGCGGCCAGTATTAAATATATGCATAAAATGGCGAGCTTCATGCATAGTAAGCAAAGTCAATGAAGCATGGAACAGAAGCTGCGCGTTCGCAAATTTATCAAAATAACTACTGTGTATGTGGGGAAGTGTATATACTTAGCAATTCTCAATATTAGGGGAGGCACAGCTAAATATTTGACGTAATACCTAGTCAATAATGATAAAATTACTGCGTTATATGGTTCGAGAGAGATGAGTTTTATTTGCTCATCCTAGAGCTTGAGCGAGCAACTAAACCTCTACGGGGTTTTATCAACTAAAACGCAGCACGCTTCTGACTGACCATTGGTCAACAGTTAAGCCATCGGGACCGAACCCGCCCAACCACAGTGCGTAACATGGCTGCAAGTCAGAAACTACACGCGATTAGCTCGCATTACGCGCACGCACAAAGTGCGTTCAAGCTGGCGCATCCAACGATGGAAAAAACACAGAAATTGAACACAGAAACTCATTGAGTTTCTGTGTTTTTGTTTTACACAGAAACACGGAAACTCACAAATTTTGAAAAACTCAAAACTCAAATGAGTTTTTTTTGGGGAACACAGAAACACAGAAACACGGAAACACAGAAAAGTTTTTAGAGTTTTTGAGTTTTTTTCAGCGAAGTGGTTGAACACATTTTCAGAATGCACATGAATTCAGTTAAACTAAACAATATAAGATATGCATGTATAGCATGTAAATATGTACATAATGTATTCATATTTTATGATGGAACAAAAAATAAATTAAAGATGGCATGCACATCTCCTGGTGGACATGTTTAAATATAGTTGTAGTTCAAATCAATTCTGTAGTCTTCCATACAGTGCACATCCATTGAAGAATTTTGGAGTACTGCGTAAATTGTCGTTTGTGAGCATTTTGTTGATGGTGGTATTGCGATGTGGGTGGATGTCCTCATTGAGGACATTTTTATGGACTTTTTCAACACTTGAATGAATACACACATGTTATATGGGGTTAAAACATGTGCAAAACCAATATTTTATAAGAAAACCACTGTTTCCACATCAAAATGCTGTAAATCAGAATTTTTGGGGGGAAACTCGAGTTTTTTTGACAAAAACTCGAGTTTTTTTGGACAAAAACTCGAGTTTTTAGAAAAAAACTCAAAAAACTCGAGTTTTAACAAAAAACACAGAAATAAAAACAGAGTTACTCAAGTTTTTTTTGATAAAAAAACTCAAAACACAGGTATTCATTTTTGAAAAACTCAAAACACAGAAAGTGTTTTTTTTGGGAGAACTTACCCATCGTTGGGCGCATCACGCACAAAATCCGGCCGGCGGCTGCGGCACGAAATTGCCAACTCTTTGGTCTCATGGGCCCTGGCTGTTTCGGTGTGTTCGCAGGGTTGGCAACTTTTGACAGAGCTCGATTCAAATGAAGTATACCGTATATCCTTGAATAAGAGCCCAGGGGAGTTATTTTTGTCGTCAGAGTTTTTGATGGGGAGGGGGTTATTCAAGGGGTGGTGGGGGGGTAATTTTTCCCTCATAATTACATTATGTATCTGCTGTGATACTTCGCATCTTTCAATCTGGGACCAAATTTGAGTAACTGAATGCATTTTTAGATGGCCCACATTCACTACATCTGCATTCTGCACCAACAGAAACATTTGTAATTTTTTGGCTGGATGAAAAAATTCCACTGAAAAATTACTGAACAAAATGAATACAAATTGAAAACCAGTGAACTGGCCTTCATAAACAAAATGTATTGGGCTCAATTTATCTCTCAACCTGTAACCACACTGTACCAGAGTTGTTAAGAGCACTGAACCTTTTCAAAGTAAATGTAAATGTAAATTTTTCTGAATTTTTTACTCATCCCTGAGTACAACCAATGTAAAGTAAATTTGTTTACATTTACTCAATAGTAAACATGACTCAAATGACTGACATGAGTAAATAACATGAGTAAACATGACTTTTTAAAGTGAGTATTGTTTCCCAAATTTTCCCCAGTTGCCCCAGAATTTTGCCCAAATTTTCACTCAAAATCAGGGTTGGTTTTATAAAAATCATTTGTATACAAATTGTATAAAAATTGTATAAAAATGTATTTTATTTTAATTTTATTCTTGTTTCATTTTATTTTATTTTATTCCAAAAACTAAATAAAATAATAAAATGGAGCCATTTTACAAAATTTTTATAAAATATTTACAGAAATTTTACAAAAAATCAGAATCTTGCATGCAAGGCCAGAAAAATGTTATAATTAGACCTAAACATGAAAAATGTGTGACAAGTTTTTCCATTACTTTGCAGAAGTTGCATACAGTAGGTACCTAGTTGCATGCAATAGGTAGCAAGTGTAAAGTTGATTGATAATAATGGTTTGCATTTTTAGTAGAAGGAATACTGGAGTGTTGCAGGGCACATTTGTAAAATGTCATGCAAAGTGTCAATTGTCATTACAAATGTAAAGAAAGAGTCAAGTGACATCTCAAATGTCAAGCAAAGTATCAATTGTGATGACAATTTGTCATGGAAAGTGTTAATTGTGTATCCGGATCTTGTGTTTGGGTACCAAAATATTATGTTTTGGTATCCAAATCTTACGTTTTTGTATCTAAATGTTCACATAAGATTTGGATACAAAACATAAGATTTGAATACAATTTGCTTGACAGATTGCAACTTTAATTGTTGACAATCTTGACAATTGACACTTTACTTAACATTTGTCATGACAATTGACACTTTGCATGACATTTAATATGTCATTTGACATTTTACAGGGCTTGGAACTGACCCAGCTCTGCAGATAAACCGGTTGAACCATAAGTAACACGTGAAAAATTTTACAAAAAATATGAATTTTTATAAAATTTTTACAAAAATATGAATTTGTATACAATTTTACAAAAATTGTACAAAAATTCGAATTTCTATACAATTTTTATTTTGAAATTTTCCATTTTATTTTATTTTATTTTATTCTTCAATTTTCCATTTTATTTTTATTTTATTTTGATTTTTTTCTGAGATTTTGCCAACCCTGCTCCAAAGTCCAAATCACCAATTTTCATGCTTTTTTTTGCCTATTTTCGCCTAAAATTTCACTAGTTCATCTGCTTTTTTGCTGTAAATACATTTGAACAGCTACGCACTGCTCTAGGAGGCCTTGCTGTTTTTTTTCTTCATTCACATCATTTGCTGCATCACAATTGTGCCTGTGACCAGGTCGTTCCCATTCCCACTTCCACCATTTATATTTATGTAACTAGGTAAAATTGTACACTGGTGATTTTGTATGAACTGCATGTAGGTATTTTGCCGCACACGAAAATTATAAAGCACAAACCATGTTATCTTATCTATACTGAAAAGCTCAGTAAAAAGCACAACTGGTATGAATATGAACTTTAAATTTTTGACACTATGCACTTCGTGTCTATTGTTTGTCGTATTGAAATCCCCTGTCATTGCACAGTCAACTGACAATATCGGAATCAGTGGCGGACAAAGGTGCCACATTTTGTCAACTCGACTCGATAATAATCATTAACAACGGGTATAAACTATCAATCCAAATCTCACCTTTTTCAGGACCAAATGCCCATCTTTGCGTGTGAGCTACTACCTGAAACTGCGCAAAGCACTGAGTGAAGGCAGATACACCAGGCGGCAGCAATCGACGCTGAATGATTGCTATCGAATAGCAGTGAAGAAATTCTGTGGGAAGTATCCAAAGCACACCTACTGTAATCTGGACAGTCGAACAAAGAATAGGCAACTCTATGGATGGATCAAATCGTTGCCCTTTAATGAAACCGACCCACGGATTAGAGCAATACAACAACGGTGCACGTACGCAATGAACTACGGCGGGATTTATTTGAGAAGGGGGTGTGAACAAGAAGATCGAGTCCTTTAGCCTGCAAATACCTGCTAACTTTTGTCAATTTGATCTGACGGTTACGGTCACAGCATCATTGGGTATATTGACCCAGCGTGCAATCGGTGTATAACAAAGCGATACGGTTCAATCGTGATTCGTGATCCCGCTGCGTCCCTTAGGAATTTAGTAAAGTCGGCAGACATGATATTATACAGGTTTGGTCCACTTATGTTTCCCTTCGCTGAGCGTCGACTGAGGCGAAACATAAGTTCCGACTGCCGATTAAAATAAAAGTAGAAATAAAACAAAATAAAAATAGAAAAAGCGTTTGCTGGTCTCTGGACTTTGCGGAGTACGGCATTTCCGCAAGCTGTGACGCTGATTATGCTTGAGCAGAATATACTATTGAATCAGCTTAATCGCAAATGACTAATTTCCTTATATTTAATTTCTAATATTTAATCAAAACCCTTATTTTTATTTTTATTTATTTTCGTTGTTCCCTTCCATCCAATTACTACCATATTTCTTTGAAATAGCTTCAGGGAGTTTATTATATCGCCTGAAAATTTTGAGGAGGGGTTAACTCGAGGGGGGTTTATTCAAGGTTTTTTATTATTTCGTCGGAAAATTTCGTGTAGTAGAGCATTCAAACTCCAAAAATTGTAGTAAAAAATAGGCATAAACATAAATATGTACATACCCAAAACCAGGGTCAGTTTCAGTAAAATTCTTTTTACTCAAATTGTATTTTATTTTTATTTCATTCATTTTTAATTTTTTAAATATTTTTGTCATGAATCCGTGTATTCAGCTGTTTTTTGTCTACACGATTCACGAGTGTTTTTTACCGCACTTTTCCCTCTATTCCCACTTCACCGGCCGCTTGCCGCTGCAGTGCACTGCACTGGGCCCGGAGGTCCAGGTTATAAATGCGTGTTGTAAATTTTAAGGAAACGTGTCTGAAGATGGTAGGTTTTTCAGAACGTGCGATGAACCACTCGGTGGCTCACGCTGTTCCGTTTCCCGCAGCACGCACAGCACTTACACTTAGCACAAGCAGCGCGGCAATTAGAGCAGTTGTTAATTAGCTAACTTAGGGAAAACAGTTAGTACTTAGTGCTAATACAAAAGGGGGTCCAAGTTGGGTTGAGGAGAGAGTTTATTTTTAGGGCGATGGAAGAACAGTAGCAGCAGAGTAGAAGCAAAATCAATTTTCGTCGAATCGAAAAATTGGGTGAAAAACAACAATTTCAGCTACTTATAAGGCAATTGAAATTACCATAATCAACGTGAATAAAAAACTAAAAAAGGCATAAAATTATGAAGGTACAGAATCACTTTCAAATCACATAAGCTCTGATATGAATACTTAGTAAAATCTTGACACATAGCTGCCTATGAAAAGAGTACTAATTAATATCAGCTAACAACGGTAATTAAAAGCTTCATGCGACATGGGGCTTAATCTATAATTCACAAATTTACTGGGTGCGACAATTACTCACTTCCATAATTACCCACAAATCCCTACTTAATCTAATGCGATTTAAAACAGATAACAATGCAGTGCAACTAGGGTTCAAACGGGACCGCGGTCCCGGTACATGGTTCGGCAAAAAGTCGGGACTGGGGCGGTCCCGGTCCCGGTCCCGGTCCCGACACCCCAGTCCCGGTCCCGGTCCCGGTCCCGACAATTGAAAAAGCCAGTCCCGGTCCCGGTCCCGGTCCCGACCACCCAGTCCCGGTCCCGGTCCCGGAATTTTTCAGCGGTCCCGATAGGAAAAATTTACCGAACTGGATCCAAATTTTGCCTTTTAAATACTCGTAAAATTCGAAAAAATTTGCGCCAGTCGGCGCATTCTCATTCCGTTCGACGAATTTTTGACTTTTTTTTGGTGAGTTCCAAACATTCTCATTCATGTTCGACATCAGAGAAGGCTGAAAAATTTATTTTCCTTCAGAAAGCACTGCGCCAGCTTATGTATCAATACTCACTGTCATAATTTTCGTGCATTATGTCCTTTTTTGTGACTCAATTGAATTTTGTGACTTTTATTATATTTTTGATGACAATTTTGATTGAATGAAGTGTGAAAATCGTATGAAACTTCTGAAAATATGCATTCAAATGGTTATCGGTCCCGATAGGGCTCAAAATAGGGCTGTGGTCCTGATACCTGGTTCGGCAAATCCTGGTCCCGGTCCGGATGCCCCAGTCCCGGTCCCGGTCCCGGTCCCGACAATTGAAAAATGCCAGTCCCGGTCCCGGTCCCGGTCCCGACCACCTAGTCCCGGTCCCGGTCCCGGTCCCGATAAGAAAAATTTCTGGTCCCGGTCCCGGTCCCGGTCCGAAAAACTGGTCCCGTTTGAACCCTAAGTGCAACGCATATTTACAAAAATGGAACAAACAAAGTATGGACAAAGGCAATTACGGCTTCATAATCTAACACAGCAATTTAAGCTAACAAGTAATTAGACAGCTAATACAAGCTTACAACTAATGTTTATTAATTAAGATACAAGACGATATTTAAGCTCGTGGGAATGAAAAGCATTGGCGTGAAAACGATATGTAAACACCTTCCCGGTCACGTCCGGCACCCATTTTTTGATTTTACTTCTCACATCCTATCCCCAGTTCTAGGGCACCCCAGAGGCTGAAACTTGGGGGAGATATTGGCGCAACCCCCCTCTACTTCGCATGAATTGGGGGGATCGCTGCGACCCCTCTCAGGGTGGGTCGCCCTAAGTGCAAAATTTTTTATGGCTTTTTTGGTGTCCCACAGCAGGTCCAGCACCCGCTGATTTCTGAGCTGTGGGAGGAGTATAAATCTAAAATTTTGGGGATGTGTTACCAACACCACTCTCCTACTGTACACTATTCAAAAATGTGAGATTTATGTGAAAAATTTCTCAAAAATTCGCTTATTCTCTAAAAAACACCACTCCCCAATAGATGGATGACAAAAAAATTAACTTTTTGGAACTTTTTTATTAGACACTTGAAGAGATGGTTTACAATACTTTAAAGGGAAGGGTTTGATGTTTAAAGTTACGTAAAGAACCATACCTCTAAAATGCCTGCATTGCAAAATTTACTTGGGGGGAATTTCAAAGTGTAAATTTTGTAAATTTTTGTTCCTGCAATGATGTCATTATGATGTCATAAAATTCGCCCTAAGTAAATTTTGTAATGCGAGCATTTTAGAGGTAAGGTTCTTTACAAAACTTTAAACATCAAACCGTTCCCTTTAGAGTATGGTAAACCATCTCTTCAAGTGTCTTATAAAAAAGTTCCAAAAAGTGATTTTTTTGTCATCCATCTATTGGGGAGTGGTGTTTTTTTAGAGAATAAGCGAATTTTTGAGAAATTTTTCACATTTATTTCACATTATTGAATAGTGTATAGTAGGGGAGTGGTGTAGGTAACACATCTCCAAAATTTTAGATTTATACCCATCCCACAGCTCAGAAATCAGCGGGTGCCGGACCTGCTGTGGGACACCAAAAAAGCCGAAAAAATGTTTGCACTTAGGGCGACCCATGCTGAGAGGGGTCGCCACGACCCCCCAAATTTGTGCGAAGTAGAGGGGGGTTGCGCCAATATCTCCCCCAAGTTTCAGCCTCAGGGGTGCCCTAGAACTGGGGATAGGATGTGAGAAGTAAAATCAAAAAATGGGTGCCGGACGTGACCGGGAAGGTGTTTACAATGATTTCTACATGTCACATGGAAACTTTGTGTGGGGGCTTTATATTCATAAGTTACGGTAGCTAAAAAATGCTCGCGGGCGCGAAATGCTTATCACCTCCAACCCTGCGACCCACTATTGTGACTATCCGGTCAGCTAGCGCCCGTGAGAAAGGTTTCAGCCCGATGGCCACACCCTTCCGAGCGCAAGGAGATATTTATGCTAGGGTGGCGGAAAAGTATTTTTTGGACTGCGACTTGTCACTTGGGGCGTTATTAGAAGCTGTTCCTACCACCCACCGATACTAGATGACGCACGACAATCTAGTCAACATGGGGAGGAACACGGAACAGAGTTTTTGTATTTTTTGAGCGAAGTTCATTGTTCCTGGCTTCCGGTCGCCACCTACCTATCAGTCGTCAATCTCCGCCTCTGCCCAAAGATAAGTAAAGGGTAGAATGTGCTTTAGACTGCCCAGAAAGTCACAACAGTGTGCTGGCGAGCCCAAAGGCGGCCACACGCCGCGCCGCGGCATTTCAAGGTGAAAAATGTAAATTCCCCTCTCACCTTATGCCACGTGGAATGTAGTTGCACTTAAGCTAGACATAACTTAGCTAACTTGGCTAAAATAGATTTAGCACACAAAAATAGTAATTAAAATTGGGGGGTTAAGGGAACGAAATTGTGCAGAGCACTACAACCACTAAAAAACATGGCGAACTCAGTCGGCCCGTGTAGCGGCGTCATCTTGCGATGCAGTGCTCTGACGGGGTACTGCGCAGCCCACTGCATGGCTGTGCATGCCGCGCAGTCCCCGTTACCGTCGAAAAGCCATCGAAATGTCTGAGAAAGTTTACCCAAATTTAGTTTACAAAATACATAGTAGTTTACGTTCTGTGAATTATTATTGCATTTGGTTGTCTAAAATTTTGTGGGGTGGTGTCTTTCCCATTGTAAAAACGCTCTTACATTTTTTAAATCTGAAACGTCATGAATAAAATAAAATGTAACATTTTACAAATTTTTTACAGAAGATCAGAATATTGCATGCAAAGGACATAAGGAACAATGTGCAGGATGAGGATGAATAGGTACAATAAATTTTTTGAACATGTTGACTTGCGACATGGGTTGCGACATGGTTAGCATTCGAAAAAATGACATATTTTCCAAAAATACATAAATATAAGGTTGTAAACTAGGGTGTCAACAAATTTTTTTTACTGAAAGCAGAAACGGAAACGGAAAATTTTTTGCACTTGCCGGAAAACGGAAATGGAAACGGAAAATTATTTGCACTTGCCGGAAAATGGAATGGAAAATGAAACAAAATTTGCCTGCAGAAAGCGGAAAACGGTAAACGGAAAGAATATTGCCTGCAGAAAAGCGGAAAAAGAAAAATTATTGCACTTGCCGGAAAACGGAGACGGAAACAGAAATTGTTTTGCACTTGCCGGAAAACGGAACTGAAAACGGAAAAAAATTGCCTGCGGAAAGCAGAAACGGAAAACGGAAAACGGAAATTTGACAACCTAGTGTAAACTAATTAGTGTGTGTTTTTCTGTGATTTCATAGAAATGCACATTCCTGCATCCCATTCTGTTGTACATTGTCCAATTTTGATGCCGTTTGAGTATGTTGGCTTTTGGGGTCTGTGCTACGAAGAACTGTTTTGGTTTGCTCGAATAATCCCCCAGTCTCGAGATAAGGGAGGTGTATAAAACAGTGGTCATTTTGCATGGATGATCTGCACATTGAATTTGAAGCTTAATAACTCGGCCATTTCTGGGCTGATTTGATCGTTCAACACTTAAAATGAACAGGACAACCTGCAGATTCAATTTTTGTGGTCGTATTAGTGATGTCTAAATTCCGTATGCCGATTTGACCCAGTTTTCAACATGAAAAATAATCATAATAATAAGTTTTCAAGACGGTTTTTTTGAACATGCTATCATATACTTTAAACAAAAAAAATAAGTCTGGCTCAAAAAGTATTTCAATATCTCTTTCCAATCAAAAGTTGCAGCACTTTAAAAATCGGCCTCCAAACCATAATAATGAACAACTGCATGAAGAACAATTTATGCAACTTAAATCTCCGTATCTCGACTATTTCTCGATCCGTTTTCACCAATGAACACTTAAAATGATCAGAAAAACCTGGAGATGTCATTTTTAAGCTCCGGTGTCTGTATGAAATGTTCTTCATGCGGTTATTTTAAGGTTGGTATTTAAAGTGCTATAACTTTTGATTGGAAAGAGATATTGAAATGATTTTTGGGCCAGATTTATTCTTTTTGTCTAAAGTATACGAAAGCATTTTCAAAACATTTCTTTTTTCATGTTCAGAAACGGGTCAAATCGGCATACGGAATCTTACCCTACCCAATCTTACCTGAAAACTTACCCATCATTGGCCCAGTAAGTCATGCTTAACTGAGATCTAAACCCATCCCACATCTAGACCGGCCACACATCTAATTCTACCAATCGCACATCTAAGCCCATCACACATCTAAACCCACCATAGATCTGGGATGGGCTTTGATGTGTGATAGGGTTAGATGTGTGATGGGATGGGGATTAGCGGCATGTCAAGTAACGTGATTTGTGTGTTATTTCGCGGTGATTTAGCGATTAGTCAAGTGATTTAGCTGGCAATGGAATATTTATGATTAAAACTGGGACGAATGTGGGGGGGGGGGGGGGGGCAAGTAGTTTCAGGGAAATGTTTTCTGGGGATGTAAATTTTTCAGATGGGGGATGGAAATGTTTCAAGGGAACAGCAAAACAAATAATTCACGGGAGAAAATCTCAGAAAAAAACATTGAAATCAATGTGATAAAATGTCATTTACAACATTTTGTAAATACCAGTGATATTTTTCATGCGCCAGCCAACAGTGTGCTGAGCAAAAAATGCACAAACTCAATCAGCAGTATTATCAACTTAAGATAGGTAAGTAAACATCCAATAAATGCACGTAATGCGTTAGAGTGTGAAAATGTAAAAAATTTAAGATTTTCTATAAACGAATTGACAATTTTAAATTGGCCAAAATGTGTATTACATTGTAGGTGGATTTTATCGAAAGATGTGAAAGCATTACATTGGCATATTTTCACTGACACGACTCTCTGCGGAAGTGCTCTGTTAGCGGAAGTAACGATGGCAAACAGTCGAAAAAAAAGTATTTAAATTTTTAAGTGTTTTTTCTGAAATGAATTTTCGAATTTTCGAATTTTTCTTCAAAATAATTTTCGAATTTCAAATTTAATTTTCGAATTTCGAATTTTCGAATCTTTTTTGGCAATTTTCGAATTTTTTTGGCTAGTTTTCGAATTTTTTCAAATAATTTTCGAATCTTTTTGGAAAAATATTGAATCTTAAGCTTTGAACACAGAATTTGGACTGTCTTCATGTTCTGCTCAGTTGTTATGACCTTATTTTAACCATAAATCAGCATTAAAAATGGTGGAACGAGTTATGCAGACCAGTGTGCTGCTTCTTCATTTAATTCACACATTGCTACATTGAATTCACCAACAGAGCAAAGGCAATAAAAACAACAATTTAAAAATTGGTGTCAAATAAAATATCAGCATAAAATACAAAATTGGTATTAAATACCGTATTATTTTTTCAGAGTGGAAACTTGGGGGGGGGGGTTAAACGAGGGTGGGTATTTCGAGGGGGGTGTATTATTTTGCCAGAAATTTTTCAAAATCCCAGTACTCAATTGTTGTTTGTAGGTAACACAGATGTCAAAAAATGCAACAAAAACTGCCTTTTATAAGACTCTATATACTTATATAAGTATGTAGATGGTACAAACCCTGTTCTACACAACACAGTCATTGTTTTTAACGTGTGTTCTGTGTTTCCCAGATCACAAACTGCATTACGTTCTCTATACACCAAAGTGGGGGTGGTGGTATTTTGAAGGGGGTTTATAAATTGATAGTGTAAATTTTGGGGTGGGTATTTCGAGGGGGGGATATTTCGAGAAAATACAGTATAAAAACGGATGTGTCGAAGTCCGCCTCTTCCGCGGTGAATGACATTTCAACGTTTTGTTTTGCTACGTTTCGCTTTTCCATACGCGCCGCGTATCAATTGTTGATTTATTTAGCATGTTGAACTTAACAGTGTGTTTTGTTGCCTTGAATTCCCTAAAAAATTCGAAAACTATTTTCGAATTTTCGAATTTTCGAATTTTTTGAAAAATAAATCGATTTTTAAGTGTTTTTTCTAGGGGCGAAATAAAAATTCGAAAATTCCGAAAAAATTCGAAAATTCGAAAATGTTTTCGAATTTTCGAATCTTTTTTTGCCATCGTTAAGCGGAAGTGCGGCTACAGGGGTCCTCGTGTTGTGGCCGCGCGTTACTCGGCCACGGATTCCGGGCGCCTAAAAATGTCAATGTTCTTGCTGTCATATGCCCATAATGCTTGCATTTTGAAATGTCAACTGATATTTTTACCAGTTCCCTTCTAACTAGTTGACAGATTATTCTGTTGCCATTTTCTGAGGTGTGGAGCCCATCTTTTGTCAATGTATGCAACAGCACGTCTTGCGGTGTTTTACAGCCAACAGATGAGAATTCTTCTTTACAAAATTTCAAAAAAGGGAGCACCATAACATTTCCAAAATTTTCCTTAATAAAATCGGACAAAGCGGTTTCTAGGCGTGACAAAAACTGAAAAATTTCCTCGATCATTTGTGAACTCCAGCCATGATTCAAATTGCACGGCATTAAAGGGCCTATGACAGCAAGTATAATTTTTCCGCGCGGTTGTAAGTGAAGCAAATTATTGCCTAGTAACAACATAGATGTTGGACGGGTTTTGATCTCGGATGGCATGGGCTTGGCCCAGTACCAACAACCCATGCCCCAGTTCTTGTACTGTTGTTGTTTCCACAGTACAAAAAGCAATCTCACCTTGTGTGCAATTCATTATTGCATATTAATGGCAGGGAATATGGGACTGTTAAGCTATCAGATCGAATTTGACAGCGCAAAATTTGCAAGATGAAGTACTCATCCCAGGGTGCCGAAGATAGAATAGAAGAAGTTCACGAGGATATTGGAACTTTCATACAGTTGATAAGATCATACAAGGGTGCAATAAAGTTTGACCACGTGTTTGCCAGTCATGAAGAGTGTTCAAATAGACTGCTGTTAGCGTGTGCCTCCACTGATTATCGATTTGACTGGTCATGGGTAGATTTCAGCAGGAAAGAAGTGCACACTGTGCTGAGAATGATGTGAGCAAAACTGTATTTGGTATATCGATTACAGTGAATGGATGGAGTAATCATGTGCCAGCCCACATCTAAACGATCACACATCTAGACCCGGCACACATCTTATTATACCCATTACACATCTAAGTCCATCACACATCCAAACCCCACATAGATGTGTGATGGGCTCAGATGTGTGATGGGTCTAGATGTGCAACGGGCGGGGGATTAGCGGTGTCACATTTAATAATGGCAATCAAAAATTAGTAAATTTGAAAACGTGTTTGAATTTTTGAATTTGCTTGGACTTTTTGAATTTCTTTGACCCCTTGAAAAAACACTTTAAAATCGATTTTTAATAGAGAAATTCGAATTTGACCAGAGGTTTTATAGCGAAAAATCAAAGCGCAGGTACATAGGTTTTCATTTTTAATTACTTAAGAACATATCTAACATAATGTTGTCGAAGGAAACATAACAATCATTGACAGCCGGCAGGCCCTACATATTATCTGAAAACTGCAGGTACTGCTTCAAGGCATTTGAAGAAATATGCCCCACTGCCATTATGGAGCACTATTTATCGCTGGAACTTGGAGCACCTGGACCATCGAATCCATTGGGAATGTGCTCTGCATCTAGATTTGTTACCTGTTTGTGGCCATGCATGGACCTTTACAGAAACGCAGATGTAAAGTTCAAACAGGCGAAGTTAGTGGGATTAAGTGACGGATCCAGTCTGGTTTTTATCACAGTCGTTAAAACGTATTTACATTTACTCGATAAATACAGATACCGTATATCTTCTAATAGTACAGCATACCTCCAATAAAACGCCACCCCCAATAGAACGGCAGGTTTTGGCACATTTGTGCACTCACCGAACGCAATATAACGGCAGCCTCCAACTGAACGGACTCTCCAATAGAATGGCTGAAAGAAATCATGTTGGGAGTTCGCCAAAACACAGAAATAAATGAAAAATGGATGATGAGAACATTCAAACCATTCAAATAGGTGTTAAATCTTAAATTGATGCTTTGATATTGAAGTATTGCTCAAGCTTCATTAAAAAGGAAGGCTTTGTTGAAATGAGAAATTTGATAAAAATTGGTGAAAAAATAGAATCGCAGCCTCCAATAGAACGGCACCTCTAATAGAATGGCAGGTGAAAATGTTGACGAAAAAAATAGAACGGCGCTCTTCTATTAGAAGAAATACGGTACTTGAGTACTGCGGAAATATGTTTATGTTTCCTCCAGAAAAAATACCGGTGCGCACTTTTGCACTTTAAATACGAGTACCGAAAACGTATTTAACGGGATATTGGAATTTTGATGAGACAGAACGTAACAAAAATAGGACATTTTCTCAAGAAATACTTATCGGGAGAAAAATGCATCCTTGATGTATTCTAGAGTGAAAATTGACAAAAATTTCTGACTTTTACGCTTACAGTGAGAAAAATGCTCACTTTCACGCTTTCTATGAAAAAAATACTCATTTTTACGTTTTCTGTGAGAAAAACACTCAGTTTTACGTTTTCCCCCAAAAAATTATTTTACTCACGATTTACGCGGTGTCAAAGTGAAAAGTTTTTACTTAACGTTCTCTGTACCCGTGAGTAACAAATAAATAATTTACGTTCAAGTTCAGTACTCTTAACAACACTGTTTTTTATATCCAGAAAATAAATACCTAGAATTGTAAACTGGTGTATTTTCACTTCGCAGTATCAAATTCACTGGCTTTGTACTTCAACCGGAAGCACATTTCACCATGTTGGCCGAAGTATTGGTATGCTCTTAACACAAAAAAAACAACTAAAATGGTTGACAAACCCTTTTTTCCGGGGAAGAAGTAAAGACCAAAAGTATTAAGTAAAAGTAGTATTAAAAGTATTAGCAAAAGTATTAAGTAAAACATTTTAGAAGTGATAAATAATCAATAAACAAATTTACCTTGCTTTAAAGTTTTTACTTCTCACTTCTAAAATGTTTTTTACTTCTCCACTTGCGGAATATTGGCAGCAGGGCAGCTACTCAGAGACGTTACATCTTCCTGACACAACCTCTGAAATGCTATTCACGGTTGGGTTGGGACAGCCCTTAAGTGTATTTACACTTCATTGACGAAATCCCTGTCAAAAATTTGTTGATGTCTGCAAGCATTACCACTGCCCCTTGGTCGACCACTCTGAATTGATCCAATACACATTGTGAATACAGGGGGAAGTTTTTCAGGAGGGGAGTTATTCAAGGGGGAGTCATTTTCTCCTCACCAGACCAACAGGGGGTTGGGTTGGATTGAACCCCCTCCCCCAAATCGCTCAGCTATCTATCTATCCTGGAGTCTGCTTAGGTATCTACCTATCTATCCCATAGGTAATATCGTTGGTTACTATGATCTGAAACCCTCCCAAATCGGCCAGCTCTCCAGCCATCTTGCAATTTTTTGCCATCTCATTTTACACAGACATATTTACACATGTAAATAGAAATAGGCTGGATCATAGTAAACACCTTCCCGATCACATCCGGCACCCTATTCTTGATTTTAATTGTGACATCCTATCTCCGGTTCTAGGGCGCACCAGAAGATGAAACTTGTGGGAGGTATTGGTGCAACCCCCCTCTACTTCGCATAAATTGGGGGGGGGGGCGCGGCGACTCAGGGTGGGTCGCACTACGTGCAAAAAATTTATTGGCTTTTATGGTTTCCCACACAGGTCCAGCACTCACTGATTTTTGAGCTGTGGGAATGGTAGTGATGGAAAAGCGCCAGAAAAAAGGGCGACAGGCGCCAATGGCGCCATGGCGCCATTGAGAAAGTGGACATTATAACAGAATTGGAAAGAATAATAAAAAACGGCAGAGATAACAATGAAGACACGATCATCTTAGGAGATTTTAATGGCCACATAGGTAACGATGAGTTTGGTTGCGTGGGAAATACTCCATTGATCAACCAGAATGGCAGGTTGGTTCGTGAATTCGAAATGCAAACTGGCTTGAAAGTTATGAACAATGAATTTGACGGATTATGGACATTTGAAAGAAAAAATGCAAAATCACTTATAGACTTGTGCTTCAACGACCGCCGGCTGGCAATAACAAAGGGGGTTATAGATGAACACGGGGAAATAAGCACAATCAACTCAGATCACAATGCACTGTGCATGCAGATAAATCTGTCTGTAATGATTGAAACACAAAATTATAAAATACTACGACCAAAATCTGATGAAGAAGAAATTGGGTTACAGGCAGCAATAAGGCATAAAGGAGGAGAAACATATGAAGAACTAATTGCTGTTATTGGAAACGCAGCGAGGGTGGAAGTAAAGACACCTCGGTTACCAGCTGTCCCACAGAATATCTCAAAACAGGGTAGGAAGATAGCCAAACTAAGGAGATTACTGAAGAAGCAACAACTACACCATGAAATTGAGAGGGTGCAAATTGAGTTGAAAAAAGAAAGAAATGAACTAGCAAGGTTAAAAAAGACACAACATAGAAAGGAAAAAGAGAAAGATATACAAAGCATGATGAAATCGGGATCAAATATGCAAATAAATGCAGTATACAAAAAAGTTAATGCTATTCGTGGGTGCAATGCAAAAGTTATACACACTTTAGAAAATGATAATGGAGTCCAAATAACGACTGCGGAAGGAATAGAAACTGAGCTAAAAAAGGCGTGGGGGATTGTAATGTGTCCAAACCCCGGTGCTGACCTACAAGATGTAGACACTGTGTCTAAAATTGCATGTACAGACAAGCAGCAATTCATGCTAGAGAGGCCAATCACGGTTATGGAAGTGGAAAAAGCTATAATGGGACTTAAAAACAATAAATCCTCGGGGACAACAGGGATTTTCCATGAACACCAGAATGTATTGACTGATATCTTTGATAAGTGGCTGATGGGAGATGACATACCTGAAGAAGCTGCCCTCTGCAGAATGATACTACTACACAAGAAAGGTAGTAAAGCAGATTTGAAAAATTATCGAACCCTTGGATTATCATGCAATATCAAGAAGGTATATATGTCTGTTCTCAACCAGCGTCTGATAAGATGGTTGGAAGATACAGATGCACTAACAGAAATGCAGGGTGGATTCAGACCTAATAGGAGAACACTGGACAACGTGCAGATACTAAAAACATGTAACAACTACGCTAAGGCTAATGGCAATCAGTTTGTCACATGCTTCATTGATGCTGTGAAAGCATTTGATAGGGTGAATAGAGAAAAACTATGGAGAAAAATGAGAAACATGGGGGTTCCTGATAAATTAGTGTCAGCAATCTCAAATGTCTACACTAAAACAAAAGCCGTACTGACATACGGGGGTGTAGAAAGCAACCCACAGCCATATCCAATTGGAGTGGCGCAAGGATGTGCGCTTAGCCCAACACTATATGCTATTTACATACACGATCTAGCACATGAACTTATGAAAACTGGCATGGGAGCAAAATGTGGTAGAAACGAGTCTAAAATACCTGCACTATTCTTTGCAGACGATATAGTGCTGCTTGCTAGTAAAGACTTCGAGTTAGAGACACTACTGAATGTATTCAGTAAATGGGCATGGCAATGGAGTGTCTCGATCAACTCAGGGAAGAGTGAAGTATTGAGATGGGGTACAAATAATATAGCTAGAAGAGATTGGTATATTAATATTGGTGATCCTATCCATGGGAAAAAGGAAAAAATCAATGAGACAAAGCAACTCAGATATCTCGGTGTTCTAATCAACACTGGCAGAGACCCCTTCAGAGATCACAAAAACAGTAGAGTCACCAAAATGAAACAACTCAGCTCCCTGGCTATAAGTGCGTCACGGAACACAATATCACCGATATACAACGGGAAAATCACATGGAAAGCTTATGTAGAGCCCGGGAGTATGTATGGGGTAGAAGTAACAGGACTAGACAAGGAACACCTGACTGAGATGGACAAACTATATATGCAAACAATGAAGAGAATAGCGAGATTGCCCAACAGCTGTAGCAATGCGGCACTGTTGTACGATCTAGATGGCATAATGCCTTCGGACAAGTACAGACAATTGGTTCTAACTAACGATATGTACATGAGTCGTACAGACAAAAGCAGATGGTTGGCTCGAGCACATTGGGGTGGATAGTCTGCTAAAGGGAAATACTAGGGTTGTCCCGGATAATACTACCAGTAAACTTGTGGAGATCTGCAAAAAACAGTCTGATCTGCACATAGATACCACTACAGTGCGGGCACTGGATATTAAAAGATACATCTACAACTACAGAAGGGGGTTGACATTGAAAACACTTAAGACCCAGAGCATTCTACAAACCAGGGAACTCGATGTCCTTGAAATAAAAGGAGTACACTATAATGAGATGGCATGGTTTGCTGCAAGGAATAATGCTCTCAGAAGATGGTGTAAGACAGGGAGGAAAACTTGCACCAACTGTTCAAATTGTTATGTCAAAGTCCCATTGACAACACAACACGTGGTATATATCTGCAATGTCAATGAAAATTTGAGGAAATTGATGGGTGACACTAATTGCACAGTTCCCTGTCGCTGGCAAGATGGGTTCCTTCATTCTAATACATGTCATGCCCATCGCTCGATATGTGACAAATTAATTAGAAAATGCATGAACCAAGAAGAAGGTAAGGAGTAGGAGAAGGGAGAGGAGCGCAACCTCCCCGGAGGTATGGCTCCACATCTCGTTTCACGTAACTAACTAACTAAGTGGGCGCCAAGCGCCAAGGGTGCCACAGAAAAAGGGCGCCAAGCGCCAAGGGCGCCTTGGCGCTATTCGGAAAGTGGGCGCCAGGCGCCAAGGGCGCCACGGGAAGAGGGCGCCAAGCGCCAAGGGCGCCATGGCGCCATTTGAAAAATAGGGCCAGCATGAATAAGTGCATAGAATACCCTGTGTGCGCAAGAGTTGCGAAAGTGTATTTACACTTACCCGAAATACCCGGGTAAATGGGTATTTATATTTACACTTACACTTACACTTTCATAAAATAAATACCCATACACTTTTTTTACACTTTCCTGAGCAAAATACCCGGGTACAGAAAGTGTATTTTTTTTCTTTCAGATGGCCCTGTTTTATGCTTTTGAGAAAGCATATAATAGGGTCATGTACAAAAAATAACTGCACAGTGCACACATGCAGTTATGCATTGAATGTTGAAAATATGACAAATGTACAAACTAGCCTTTGATCTTCAACCTTTGATCAGTACTTAAATGGTATTCTACAGTTCATCATACTTTTGTAAAAAAGGACAAGATCAATGGAAATTCACCAGCTGGACACAAAGTCAACTGGCTTTTGCATTGACATTTCCTGCATGTCCATTCTTGCAGTTAAACAGTGTGTATCGCATTGCTTAATCAGTAAAATATCAACACTGAAAAAGTGCCATTATTAGGGAACTTCATACCACTACAGTATTTGTTACAGTCTGAAATGTTTTATAAAATGCAGTAAAATGTGAAATAATGCATGAAAATGACAAATAAAGTGATCTAAAGGTGAAAACAGTGGTGTTTTTAATGCTCAATAGTGAGAGCTCTTTCTAAATTTTTTTTTACACTTACACTTTTTTTTACACTTTCCTAGGTATTTTTAAAATACCTTACACTTTTGGTATCCATACTCAAAATTTGGAAAGTGTATTTACACTTACACTTACACTTTCCAAAAATACCGGTATTTTAACAACTCTGGTGTGCGCTAAAAATGTTTCTCCAGCGCTGTCGTGCACACATACACTTATTTATTCACATTCTCCAGGATGTAATCAATGAAAACGAGACTAGCAACAATTTTTTGCATAAAATCAGACTCACACTTGACATTCAACTCGAACACAAAAAAATTGTCATTTGACAAAAACAATGCATTCACTTGAAATGTTTTCTTGAAGTGACTGAAAATGTCATTGTGACGATTTGGATCCACATATTTACGAGTTTGCAACGTTCAACTGTCCACCACTTTCAGCTTCCTATCCATCAGACGTGGCTGATGAACCGTTGAACGCAATATTTTCATCCACTCGCATCCTTTCATCCATTTTTATTGAAAATTTCGATTATTCACGGACACGGTTATTTTATTTTTTCATTTAAACAACACTCACCGTGAAACCTCGCTGGCGCCATATTGGCGCCATTTTAGGGCACGGCGCCAGGCGCCAAGGGCGCCACGGGAATAGGGCGCCAAGCACCAAGGGCACCATGGCGCCTTTCGAAATGTGGGCGCCAGGCGCCAAGGGCGCCACAGAAAAAGGGCGCCAAGCGCCAATGGCGCCATGGCGCGGCGCCCTTTGGCGTCCTCAAATGGCGCCAGCGCCATGGCGCCATTCCATCGCTAGGGAGGTGTATAAATCTAAAATTTCGGGGTAGTTTTACCAACACCAATTTTACCAGTTTTTACCAATGTGAGATTAATGTAATTTTAATCTTAATTCCCTTATTCTCTTAAAAAAACACCGCTCCCCAATAGATGGATGACAAAAAATTCACTTTTTGGAACTTTTTTATTAGATACTTAAAATGTTGGTTTATGGTGATTTACAGTACAGGATAGTGTCCAAGGTTTAAGGTTGCATAAATAACATAAACTTTAAAATGTATCCTTTACAAAATTTACTTGGGGTCAATTTTATGATGTCATAATGACATCATTGCAGGAACAAAATTTGACAAAAACATAACTTTTAAATGTACCGCACGTAAATTTTGTAAAAGAGGCATTTTAAAGGCTATGTTCATCAGAGTTGTTAAAAGGTACGTACGTTTACTCGAAAAATACACGTGCGCGAGTACGCGGTAAATACGTTTACATATACTTTTTAAAAAAGTAACGTACTCACATGTACGCGTACATTTTTGAGGCATACGCGTAAAGAAAATGTATTTCTGTGAATTCAATTTGGCACATATTTATAAGGTGACTACGCTGCAACTTACTATATTTCCTCGAAATACCCCTAGGAGTGATTGTTTTAAAGTGAAAATTTTGAGGGGAGTTTAACAAGGGCGGGTATTTCGAGAGTTTTTACATTTCGCCAGAATTTTTCAGAACTCTCAGCACTAATTCGTTCTTTGTAACATACGCTGAGGTAGAAAAATGCAACAACAAGCTCCATGTATTAGAGTATTTTTATTGACTTACATATATATGTATGTAAATATAGATGATATATACTCTGTTCTAACGTGACTTGGTCATTGTTTAAACATGTGTTCTGCATTTCACAGAACACAAACTGAAGGTTTTAATATTTACGTTCCATTTACGTTCAATTGGGGGGGGGGGCTTTCGACTAGGGGTCAATTATTTAATTCGTAGGGCCATTTTGAGGGTTATATTTCAAAAACGTACCCAGTTCTACATATTCTATGAAGAAAAGTGCTCGCTTTTGCATTTTAATGGGGAAAAAAATTTGTACTCACATTTACGCGTGCATAAGAGTAAAAAATAAGTATTTTACGTTTTCGATACTTTGTGGTGAGTAAAAAATAAATACTTTACGTTTACATATACTTTTAAAAAAGTTCAGTAATTCTAACAACTCTGATGTTCATTACACAATCTTGAACCTTGAACTACTGTTGGGAACCCGACCCGACCCGACCCGACCCAAACCCGATACCCGCACACTTTTTGGAACCAAAACCCAATACCCGAAACCGAAACTACTACCAGAGCCCGAACCCGATACCTGACCTCAATACCCGAACCCGCACTCAATACCCAAAAATACCCACAATACCCCGAGCATTTCAATCTTTCAAGCAGTTTGGGAGCATTCTAAATACAACTTCCAGTTGTTTGGTGCAGTTGTCATTTAGACACTTGGTTGTTTCAATAAGTTCAGATCTGCTTTTATTATTTACTGCATGTCTTCATTCACATTTGAAAAAATTTGATTCAATTGAAGACAATTCAGACAGCTGCCTTTCCCTTGGCTAAAATGGCTGCCAGATATCTGGGTACACTTGAACCCAGTGTTCTTCTCAAAGTGTGTTCAGTTGCACAGGTTCAGTGAGGCAGACAGTCTGACTGGGTGCACTGCCAGGCATGGTTCCAGAGCAACGTAGAAAAAGTTGCTTGCTCAACCAAAAAGTTGCAAACTCCACAGTTGAGTGCTTTAGTGTTGAGAGCAACTGCTTTGTAATCAGGCAATGAGAATTCATATCCTGAGTGTGCCAACAGTTGCACTTTATTGACATCCCATGAAGGCCACTGAAATACTGCCTCCATTAACTGAGATGTTTCAAGCACTGTTGAATTTTTTTGATGGGTTTAGTGTTTATATCGTATAGGTATTGTACTTGCCACTGGTTTTTGACCAAATATACTGAGATAAAAACTGTGGGCCAAAATGAAACCCACAAATAATATGTTACAACATTCTTGGGGACTCAGCAGCCATGGCATGACACATTGCAAAATAACAAAGACATTAAGCTCAATTGCTACAACTGGAAATGATTACTAAATATTATTGAAACATACTTCTGCTAGGTTCACAGTGCAATGCCTTCAGCAGTTACTACCCAAGCATGTTGAGGTAACACTGTAGGCCATTTTTTTGGAAAAACTGCTGCATCTCCATGTGTATTTGCATTTAGTTATACAATTTGTGATAGATACATTACACCATGCTGTATTTTTGTTGTTCAATCCAATACCAGATGATTTTATTAACTGATACCCATCAATTATATTACCCGATACCCGACAATTACATTACCCAATGCCCAACATTTTAACCTGAAAACCCGACCCGATACCCAACCTCAATACCTGAACCCGAACCCGATACTCACAAAATTTTTGGAACCGATACCTGATACCCGACCCGAAATTTTTAGGACCCGAACCCAAAAATTTCGAAATTCCCAACCCTAGCCTTCAACACTCCTCTGTAAATCACTGTAAATCGACATTTCAAGTGTAACAAAAAAGTTGCCAAAGTCTTTTTTTTGTCAGACACTTAGGAGGGTGGTGGGACCTGTAGGGATTTTTTTACACGAAATTGAAATTGGACACCCTGCCAGTGTATAGTAGAGGGAGGGTGTTGGCTACACTCCCCCAAATTTCATCTCTCTACCCCCCACACAGCTGAAGATATCGTACCAATACTGTAACGAAATCAGATGGGTGCCGGAACTGTGTGGGACACGCTGGGAAAAAAACTTTGCATATACGGTGACCCACCCTGTAGTGACTCACTGTGGCCTCCCCCATTGATGTGGCGTAGAGGGGGGTTACAAGTATATAACCCCGCATATTCAGCTTTCCAGCACCCGCGCAGCTGGAGTAAAGGCAACTCAAGTGAAATCAAAAATAGGGTGCCGGACCTGACCGGGAAAGTGTTTATAATACGAACCTGGCCGCGCCACATGCCAACACAAACTTTTCATCCTAATCAAACTGTCCATTTCTTTCCCCACTGCCAAAGGACAGCAGGGACAACTCCCTATCCAAACTGTCCCCATCGATTTGCAAAGTTGGCTGCATTTGAGTACTTTGCAACACATCAACTGCACAGCACTATAACATGGATTATCAGTAGTGATGTAAAAGCGCCAGAAAAAAGGGAGCCAGGCGCCAATGGCGTCATGGCGCGGCGCCCCTTGGCGCCGTCAAATGGCGCCAGCGCCATGTTGCCATTCCATCACTAATTATCAGTAAGAGCACAGCAAAGCGCTAATATGTTGGCGTTAGGGATGGATGGTGCCATGTAATCGGTAAAATATACTTGGATTCCTTCCACGTGAAAACTGACAAATAATCTCCACAGGAGGACGGACCTTATAAGAATGTGGGCGTGGCACTTCGGAAGGCGGTTGATTGTGCAATAGCTCAAATCCACACTGACAACTGCACGAATCCACTGTGGGTGGAAATTTGCAGATTGTATTTTTCGCAACTGTTGTAAATATGATGCTCAACGATGGGAAAAACAATTTCTTCACGGTTCTCAAAAAACTATTTCTGTATTTTGAGTTTTACAAAAATAAATATCTGTATTTTGAGTTTTTTTACCAAAAATAGTCATGTATAGTCATATACCTATGTATTTTAAGTTATTTTTCGCCTTCTTTTAGTGATCGTTCTCATTTTTCTTCCTTCTACACCTTGAAAAGGCCCTGTTAATGTTCTGCTCACACTTGAGATACATATGTGGGCAGTTGAGTCATTAATGCGCTCGCTATTTATGTGCCCCTTCAATAGTGTGACCCCTAAAAATGTGATGAAAACAATAATGTGACAGTCACATTAATGGCGAATTTAAGGTACAAAATTAAATTACCATATTTATTCGAAAGACCCCTACGAAATACCCCCCTCAAAATGGCCACTTTAAATTTATAACCCCCCCCTCGATATACCCCCCCCCAAATTGAATGTAAGGAGAACACATATGACAAAAGCTGCGGTTTCTGATCCGGGAAATGCAGAACACACGTTCAAAACAATGACTGTGTTACGTTAGAACAAGTGTCATTTTTTGCCATCGTTTGTCGTGCAGTGCGACCACATTCCACTTTTCACTTTTTCCACTTTCACAGGTGCAATGTGCCACCAGATCCCATGGGTGGCCCGCTGGCGGATTGGCAGATGTACTTGAGCGCCAGCGGCAGGACACTTTTCGAACAGTGTCCACCGAATGATAGACTCTGCTCTCTTGAATCACTTGCTGGCTGCGAGAAGGGCATCGTAAACAGGACTCACGAAGACTGTGGAATATCTGGAAAATTTATGGAGTGGGTGCGGCGTGTAAATTGGTGATATCGTAAATTCACTATTTATAGGACTTTTGCATGATTGTCTTCAGCACATTATGTTTTGTGTGATAGAGTCAGGTTCGGATATAAGGTTTCAGGTCACAGATTTTGCAAATTTGCATACACAGTTTTGAATACAGGCACAAATCAATTTACCCAATTTTTCCAATAGAATGAATTGAAAATCAATTTTAAAATCCCACAAAATACAGCGATTGCTTGAAATTGTGGCTTGTTCATTGTGCGCCGTATCGTTTCAAACCCTGGAAGGAACAGTTTGGAGCTTTGGAATCCCTATGTCCCATTGCCGAAGTGCCTAAAGAGCAAATTCAGGAATATTTCACAATGCCATGCGCACTCATCTACGCTTCCAGGTAAAAATAGCCAAATAGCAGTCAGACAAATGCTGCGGCACTGCACAGACACTATTCAAACTTTCTTTTTAATGCCACTCGATATTTGTCCGCAGACTGCGGGAAGATCTTTGGGGCCCGTGGTTCACTCCGTGGCTGCCGGATGTAATTGGGCAGCGCTGCTTGGCGCTCATATGGAAAGTAGAATTTGATCATAAGTTCGTGTGTTCACTTCACCGGAAAAAAGTGTTCACACTTCACATTGATTAAAATGTCTTTCGAGCAACCCAAATTCATTGGTCACTAGTCACAGCTGCGCACACTAGTTTTCACACTAAATTTCGAAAACTCATACGTGAGCTTGGAACGTGCTCGAGTTTTCCACAAAGAGTCATTTTTATCTACATCAACTGTAGTTGACGGCCACCTCATTGTAGAAAACTCAAATGCGTTCTAAGCTGATTTGTGAGTTTTCGCAATTTCGCGTGAAAACTAGTGTGCGCAGGCCATTGTATCGGAACTTATAAAGCTGTTCGACTCTAGGATATCAAACAAAAAACATTTTAATTCAGTACACAAAAGGGTTGCCTGGTGCCACTCGCAGACTTTGTGATGTGAATTGTGAAGGCACCGCGGGACCGGCGCCCCAGTGCTGGGCACCAGCACCAGTGGTGCCTAACGATTCTCAGAGGTGCAACCCCAATGCTGGTGCCTTTATTGAAAATAGCGCCGGTACTGCTGCAATTTTTTGCTGGTGTCCTTTTATCATGCAAAGTGTGAAATGTATGGTAAAATGCCATGAAAAATGTCAAATGTCCATAAAATTTAGAAGATCATTTTTTGACAGAATAGATTTCGGAATAGAATAGATTTATGCTTTTGATGTTTTACATGACGTTTGACAATTTCAGGGCATTTGACTGGTATTTTACTGGCATTTAAAGGCACTGAGAAAATGGCACTTCAATGCACCTGCAGTGCTGCACCTTTACCATCGTATGAAAAGGGCACCTCGCCAAAACGGCAGTGGCATGTTGCTGATGCTAGCACCGAAAGCATAACATTTGACATTTTACAGGAAATTTTACATTGTCTGCGAGAGGCACCTAAAAAGTCTGGAGGTTTGATTTGGAACCAGCTGACTACCATGTCTCGTTTTAGGTATATAATTTCTCATTTTGCGCAGCTGCAGCGAAGCTTGGCGTGATAAAGCTCGTGTGAGGAGTTGGGCAGCGCCGTACATCCACGCGTACAATCAACAGCATAACGTATCCGCTGATAGGACTGGAGTTCCACCGGTGTATGTCTACCTATTTACTATGTTGCCTACTGGGGGCAGTCCCAGACCGTGTAGAAGACCCTGTAATATGTAGAAGACCCTGCAATGTGTAAAAGACCCTGTAATGTGTAAAAGACCCTGTAATGTGTAAAATACCCTGTAAAATGTTGTGTCATGGAAAGTGTGGAAAGTCATGTAAAATACCATGTAAAATGTCATGTGTCATGTAAAAGTTCCTGTAAAGTGGAATGAGTTTCTAAATCTTATTCTCTTGTATTCAAACCTTATGATTTTGTATTCAAATCATAAAATCATTTGGATACAAAAACATGATATGGGGATACTATAGATTAAGATTTTCACAAACATGACACTTAACAGGGTCTTTTACATGACATTTTACATTTTACAGGGTCTTTTACAAGACACATGACATTTTACAGGTATTTTACAAGACACATGCCATTAACATGTTAGAGGGTCTTTTACACTTTACAAGGGTTTTTTTACAGGGTCTGGGATTGGCATCTGGCTTGGCTGCGCTGCACACCTTACACTGAAATCTACCATATCGTATTCACTATGGGAGGAATTAGCACATAATCTGTAAATTATGGTAACATTCTGTGTAAAGGTTGCAGTCAGGTCTGTGCTCTGCATTCAATTTGCATGTGCAAAATTTGAGTTTGCAGGTGTCCCGGACCAAGAAGAAGGCACTTGAGAGACTGAAAGTGAACTGAAAATAGTGAAGCGACTCTTGATTTACATTGAGCATAATAGTAATAGCAAAGAAAATACCACATATTTGTTAAAAGCATGATTTATTTAACGTTTGAAATGGATATGTAGTTCAGGTTCATTGTCTTCGTTAATAAAATACTATATACCCATACAGTAGTTATTTCTTAATGAATACATTAGGTACCTTCTTACTTAATGAGTACAGCAATTTTCCAATAGCTTAAAAAATCTCACGATGTTATTGGCCAAATTACAATCGTGCCTGTGACCAGCGATTGCTGTCATTCTTGAAATCAATACATCAATCGTATTAAAAATATTTATTGGGGAACTTTGAATATGCAAGCAAACGTCCCACACAAAAAATAATAATAAATAACGAAGATTATGCAGTCTCCGACTGGGCTCATTACGACCTAAAGCCCTGCAAATGTGAAACCACCATGAACTTTTTATTCACGCTCTACAGTGTAACTGGTCTGTGCCTACTACCGAGTGCATACAAGCCCACAACTGCTGGACAGTCAACGGACTATGATGTTGGAAGAAGCCAAAGACAAAGGTCTATGCAGCACAGTTGTTAATGCATATTTAGTTATACTCAAAAAGTAGTTTTATTGACCAGTGTTGCAAAAAAGTATTTACGTTTACCCGAAATACCTGGTTTTTAAGGTATTTATATTTAGGTTTATGTTTTCAAAAAATACCATTATGCGGCGTTTACACGGATTTCATGGCTACGACAAATATTTTTTTCAAAGTTCCATAACTCCGGCATAAAGTTCCATATTCACAAGTAAAAATGGTTGAGTATATATCATACTTAGGTGTATATGTGTGTGTAATTTCAGTTCAATTGGCTTACCGTATTACCTCGAAATACCCCCAGGGGGTTTATTATTTCGCCAGCAAAATTTGAGGGGGGATAATTCGAGGGGGGGGTTTATTCGAGGGGGGGGTCTATTATTTCGCCAGAAATTTTCGAAAATTCCCCATACGCAGACGTAGAAAAATCGAACAATTACATAGATGTATGTGTGTTTATAGGCATCTATAACTGTATATACACAAAAAACCCTCCCTAACGTCACTTATTCATCAGTTCTAACGTGTGTTCTGCATTGTACAGAACACAAACTGCGGTATTTGTCATGTACGTTCACGTTACACTCAGTTTTAGGGGGGGTATTTCGAGGGGGGGGTTTATTATTTCCTCAGCCGAAATTTAGGGGGGGTATTTCGAGGGGGGGGTTAATTCAAGGGGGGGGTTAATTCGAGGTAATACGGTAGTCATTAAATAGTTATGGACCATTGAATTTTTTTTATTCCGCCGGGCCTTCCGACAGCTTTTGACAAATCTGAAAATACTCGATTTTCACGCTGCGCTGCGACAGTGTGACGATCACAGATTGTCATCACGCACAGCATGCGACAAATCATCAAAGTTGTTGATAACTGTCAAAAGCTGTGAATGTGTTTTTTATGTGACGACACTGTGTCTTATTGTGTATGCACTGTAAAACGGCATGAAAAAACTGAAACTGAATTATGTGACTAATAATTGATTTCAGCACATTCAGCATACTTGAATGGTAAACTCATTCAAATTTCAATACAATTTATGCAGTTATACGGCCAAACGCGAAAACGTCATAAAGGTTTTTGTAAGGTGATACCTCCATCGACGTTAACATATTAGCTCGGAAACATTGCAGGCAGTGTGTGATATTTAGGTGGGGAGTTGCATCATTGTTAAAACGTATTTACTTTGAATCGATAAATACATACCGTATTTCCTCGAAATACCCCCCCCTCGAAATACCCCCCCTAAATTTCGGCTGAGGAAATAATAAACCCCCCCCTCGAAATACCCCCCCTAAAATTGAGTGTAACGTGAACGTACATGACAAATACCGCAGTTTCTGATTTGTACAATGCAGAAAACACGTTAAAACTGATGATTAAGTGACGTTAGGTAAGGGTTTATGTGTATATACAGTTTGATATGCCTACAAACACATACAAATCTATGTAATTGTTTGATTTTCCTACGTCTGCGTATGGGGAATTTGCGAAAATTTCTGGCGAAATAATAGACCCCCCCCTCGAATAAACCCCCCCCTCGAATTATCCCCCCTCAAATTTTGCTGGCGAAATAATAAACCCCCTGGGGGTATTTCGAGGTAATACGGTAGTTAAAACATAAGAGCTGAGTAAAATGACAAATCGCAAGTTAAGAGTAAAGTTAAATGACAAATGATTAGTTAAGAGATAAGAGTAAAGTTAAGAGTCAAGCATGTATCCAAATCTTATTCTTTCGTATCCAAATCTTATTTTTGTCAATTGTCATTTTACTCAACTCTTAACTTTTAACTCTTAACTTTTCCACTTGCGGAACTGGCCCCAGGTGTTTTCTAGTTGAGGAAAAAACCCTCGAAAAACGCCCAGTCTGGAATGATGTAAGCACTTTCCCAGTCATGTCCAGCACCCTATTTTTGATGACACTTGTGACATCCTATCTCCAGTTTTAGGGCGCGCCAGAAGCTGATACTTGGAGGAAATATTGATGCAACCCGCCTCTACTTCGTATGAATTTGGGGGGTTGCGGCAACCCCTTAGAGCGTGGGTCGCCATAAGTGCAAATAAATTTATTGGGTTTTCTGGTGTCATGCACAGGTCCGGCACCCACTGATTTCTGAGCTGTGGGAGGGGTAAAAATCTAAAAAAATTTGGGATGTGTTACCCACAACGATGGAGAAAACACAGAAATTGAACACAGAAACTCATTGAGTTTCTGTGTTTTTGTTTTACACAGAAACAAGGAAACCGAATAATTTCAAAAAACTCAAAACTCAAATGAGTTTTTTATTGGAGGACACGGAAACACAGAAAAGTTTGTTGAGTTTTTACCTCGAATTTGAGGATTTGAGGAACAGTCTGTAATCAACTGAACAAAATAAGGAATGTGCATTTGATCAGGGGTCTTCAGTAATTTGGTCTTGATAGATAGCAGAGTTGCGAAAGCGTATTTACGCTTACCCGAAATACCCGGGTAAATGGGTATTTATACTTACGCTTACGCTTACGCTTTCATAAAATACCTGTATGCTTTTTTACGCTTTCCTGGCCAAAATACCCGGGTACTGAAAGCGTAAAAAAGCTTTTCACACGGTTCAGTTTTACACTTTTGAAAAAGCATAAAACCACAAAAAAGAGTGAACGAAACTGCGTACCAAAAAAATTACTGCGTGCGTGCAGTGATGCTGGAAATAGTGGCACATTTACAAATTGTGTCGCAGTATGAATGTTATGCTAATACTGTGTGTCGAGCAAAATCGTGGCTTCAGATAAGAAATTTTGGGCTGAAAATGGATTCCGACAACGATGTTGTCGCCGTCGACAGCAGTAACTCCAAGTTGAAAGATACAAAGATGACTTACCGTGTTTTTTCTAATAGAACGGCAGCCTCCAATAGAACGGCACCTCCCATAGAACGGCAGGCAAATAAAGTTAACAAAAAAATTGAACGGTGCTCTTCTATTAGAAGAAATACGGTAAGTGTCGCTGCCGATTAATTGCCAAACAACATAAATATGAGGGCAGACTATTACGTGGACATCCGAAAAATGCCGCTGAGAGCTTGATTTGGAAAGAATTCACTGAGAAAACATCTCTTAAAAAATTTTTACGCTTACGCTTTTATTTACGCTTTCCCAGGTATTTTAAAAATACCTTACGCTTTCAGTATCCATACTGAAAATTTCGAAAGTGTATTTACGCTTACGCTTACGCTTTCCAAAAATACCGGTATTTTAACTACTCTGATAGATAGCAATATTAATAAATAGTGATAGATCAATAGATTGCTGGCCGATTTGGGGGCTATTTATACCCAGCATCCCCATTGACAATTGATTTTGTTGACCATGTGGACATTTTGTTGATTTTTGTGGTGTTTTGTCCTACATTTGAATGATAGACAGGTTGGTACAGTGATGTTTTCATTGTATCAATCACAGTCCATGTAAAATTTCATGTGAAGTGTAAACAGTAAAGTAAAATGTTATCAAAAATCTTAAATGCCCAGTTAAAAAATTAAATTTGACATTTTACATGACTCAGACTGTTTACATTTTTTAGCAAATCTTTCAGGGTCTTTTGGTGCCCCCTGAACATGCACAAAGTAATTTTTAATGAGAAAAACCCCCACTGTTTTTGCATTGAAACACTGCATTTGAGTAAAAACTTGCTTTTTATGAAAAAACTTTTTACCAAAAACACAGAAATAAAAACAGAGTTACTCAAGTTTTATATTGCAACAAAAACTCAAAACACAGAAAGTGTCTTTTTCTGGAGAACTTATCCATCATCATATCCATCTATGTTTTTTAGAGAATAAAATAATATTTTAGAAATTTTTAATATTAATTGCATTATTGAATAGTGTATAGTAGGGGAGGGGTGTTGGTCACACATCCTGAAAATTTTAGATTTGTACCCCTCCCACAGCTCAGAAATCAGTGGGTGCCAAACCTGTGCGGGACACCAGAAAGCCAATAAAATTTTTGCACTCAGGGCGACCCTCCCTGTAAGGGGTCACCACAACCCCCCCCCCCAATTCATGCAAAGTAGGTGGGGGTGTGCCAATGTCTCCCCCAAGTTTCAGCTTGCATGCTTGCCCTGGCATGCCTAGAACTGGAGATAGGATGTCACAAGTAGGGATGGCACAAAACTGTTCTTTGAACAACCCTGTTTTTTTTTACAAATAAAACGTTTTTTTTAAAGCTCCCAGATATGGTTATGGGTCTACACATACAGGTATATCAGTACTATGTGATGTGAAATATAGGCATAGAATAGCTGTGGAGCCTTGGGATCGGGTGGGCGCGCCAGCGCCATCCCTCGCTGCCGAGGGATGGCGCAAGCGACCCACCCATAATATGGTCAGACACACCAAAATGCGGAAATCGCAAACTTGAAATCGCAATAACTTCGGAGCGTGACGAGCTACGGCAAAACATATTATACCATTAACCAAAATTAACGGCAGCGAATTCCTAATTTCCATAAAAAGACATCGTTATAAAAAAACGTTTTTCCATCCCTTGAGACAATTGTTTCTAGCACCCCTTAGCCCCTGGTTTAATTTTTTCAGATGCAACGTGACACAAAGTTTTGAATGGCACCATTTTTGCCACTTGTTGCCGCCGCACTGATAGATATCACTATTTTGAACACAAAAACGGTACCCTTACATGGGCCTGTCATTTTAAGTGCTGAATGGTCAAAATTGGATGAGAATTGACCAAGAAACAGTACAATCAAAGTTGACTGATGCACGCACCTGTGGCACTATCAGATACAAGTTTTGAAGGTTGTAGTCGCTTCTCAGTCTCAACTACAAAGGTATCAATAACATTTTCAGGACCAAATGTCCATCTTTGCGGGTGAGCTACTACTTGAAACTGCGCAAATCACTGAGGGAGATTCACCAGGCGGCAGCAATCGATGCTGAATGATTGCTATCGAACAGCAGTGAAGAAATTCTGTGGCAAGTATCCAAAGCACACTTACTGCAAGATGGACAGTCAAACAGGGAATAGACAGGGGTTATAAATGTGGAACCTGTTTACAGCAGAGTTGTGCAAATACTGGTATTTTTGGAAAACGTAAACGTAAACGTAAATACCTTTTCCAAATCAAAAGTATAAATACTAAAACGTAAGGTATTTTTAAAATACCAAGGAATACGTAAAAAGAAACGTAAACGTAAAATTTTTACTTACACACAGTATTTGCCATTGTGCTTTGGAAAATACCATTATTTTCACCTTTAGATGTGTAAATCGCTCCATCTGCACCACTTTCTGTTTTAAGTGTGGCGCAATCCAACTACGCTAGTGATTCTGGGGGAGTCCCAGACCCTGTAAAATGCCTTGAAAATGTCAAATGGCATGCAAAGTGTCTAAAGTCATGCAAAATGCTCTGGAAGGTGGCAAATCTTTGCCATTTCGCTGAGCATTTTACATAAGTTTTGACATTTGCATGAAATTTTACATTTTACAGGGCATCTTACAGAGTCTGGGATTGGATCCAGAGCTTGCACTCACTCTGCCAGTTTTAAAACGTGTGCTTTTCACAGTTGCTGCAAGTGCGTCATCAGAATTCATCATAAAAAAATTTATAAAGACTCCACAAACAAACAAAAAGTGTTCAGCATTTGAACACATTTATGAATATCTACCCAGCATTCCATGTGTAAGTGCAAGCGTGCAGTCACTTTTTAGGTTGTGCGGCTCATTAGAACATGTGCACGCGTGAACGATCACAAGTTTTTTTATGTTTTCCCTAGTACCC